>JAZHYW010016785.1:0-48678 GCA_037355805.1 Ixodes ricinus
ATATTTACAAATTCAGCCGTCTCGGTGGCTTGATGCAGCGTCCATAGCGTGTCCTCAACACACCGTCTCGGAAGGGCGCCGAATCCCGACGGATGGTTGCATGCTCTTCTTGCGGCGGCTCCGCCGGATCATCAGCTGCTGGATGTAATTCTGAGGATGGTCTTGACTCAGGCAGTGAAGGCTGCTCATCCGGTGTCTTCTCTGTCTGTGTCTTGTCTGATGGCGAAAAGCGCACAAGATGACGGCGGTTCCGCTGAAGAACGCCGCTAGGCGTCTCCACGACGTACGAACGTGGACGTTGGGCTGGGCTGAGGACTCGAGCTTGGCAGTTTGCATCAGTCACCCAGACCATGTCACCTGGCTGCAGAGGGCTCAAGGGACTGGCGCTGTGCCGGCGATGAAAATCACGAGCCTGGCGGGTCTTTTCCCTTGCGTCCTGTGCTTTGAAACTCTGGTGGTTTGGTTGAACAGGTGTAAGATTTTCGGGCAGCGCCGGAAGTCGTGTCTGGAGACGTCGACCCATTAGAAGCTGCGCGGGTGACACGCCAGTGACTCCAGGAGTGTCTCGGAAGGTTAGGAGCGCCAGGTACGGGTCGTCAGCCTTCTTGAGGAGATCCTTCACCGTGCGTACCATGCGCTCCACCTCGCCGTTGCTTTGCGGGTATCGCGGGCTGCTTGTCTCGTGCCTGAATCCATACAGGCGTGCAAAGTCCGTGAATTCCTGACAGGAAAACTGGGGTCCATTGTCGGTCCTGACCACATCAGGAATGCCGTGACGAGCGAAACAGCTCTTGACTGCCGCGATGACTGCCGACGCCGACGTGGAGCCTAGGGAGACCACTTCCGGGAACCGGGAGTAATAATCTACTACAAGGACGTAGTCGCGTCCTTTTAACTGGAACAAATCGATGCCCAGACGCTGCCATGGTCGGTCGGGTGTCGGTGTTGAAATAAGTGGCTCTGGATGCACCACCCTTGTCTCGGCACATTTGGCGCAGTTGTTGACCAAATCCTCGATGTGGAGGGTACAGTTGGGCCACCAGACGCTCTCCCTAGCTCGCTCTTTGCAGCGCCGCTGTCCTTGATGGCCTTCGTGTAGCAGGGCCAGGATGTTGTGGCGCAGAGCGGCAGGAATTACAAGGCGACAGTCTAAAAGAAGTAGACCATCGGAGACTGTCAGTCTTCCTCTTTCTTTCCAGTAGGGCACTAGGTTGGGAGAGAGCTTTCTTTTGTCCGGCCATCCCTCCTGGCAGTAGCGGGCGACTGAGGTACACTCTGAGTCTTCCGTCTGACGCTGACGAACTTCTTCTAGCCGGTTAGCGATTGTAGGGGAAAGCCCTTGACGACTTCGCTGACGAAAAGCTCGATGGATCGTGCCGTCGAGGAAGGATGTTCGTCACAAGGTGCCCGGGAAAGTGTGTCTGCCGTGGCCAGAAGCTTGCCTGGCACGTGTTTCAGGTCGAACTGGTAGCGCATCAACTTTATACGCATACGCTGAATCCTGGGTGGCAGCAACTCGAGATCTTTTCCCCGAGCAGGACGACGAGAGGCAAGTGATCTGTCTCAACGGTGAAGCTTAGCCCACGCAGGTACTGGTCAAACCGAAGCACGGCCCATGTCACGGCGAGAGACTCCTTTTCGGTTTGGCTGTAGCGCCGTTCTGTTGGTGTAAGTGACCTTGACGCGAAGGCTACAGCCCGACGCTCACCCGAAGGTTGCTCTTGCAGGAGTACCGTTCCTAGGCCGAAGGAACTAGCGTCGGCTGATACTGTTGTTCTGTACGCAGTATGATACCGTGCGACGCAGAGGTCGGAGGAGAGTAGCTGCTTCAGCTTGGAGAAGGCAGACTGCTGGGCAGGGCCCCAGGTCCATACGGCGTTCTTGAGCAGCAATGCCCTCATCGGCTCTGTCACATCTGAAATGTGTGGCAGGAAGCGACCGATGTGGTTGACAAGACCCAGAAGGCGACGGACGCCTGCGACGTCATCTGGCGGAGTCATGGCTTGGATTGCCGCCACCTTGTCGGGATCTGGAGAAATGCCTTGGGCCCCGACGACTACCCCGAGAAACTTCACACTGTTGGTAGCGAACGAGCATTTTTCGCGGTTCAGCGTGACTCCCGCCTTAGTCAGCCGGTCAAGGACTTCCCGGAGACGGCGGTCATGTTCCAAGCGGGTTTTGCCAAAAACCAGAATGTCGTCTATCATGTTCGCGACGCCCGCTTGGCCTTCCAGAATCCGGGACATCTGCCGTTGGAAATACTCTGGGGCAGAGGCGATTCCGAACGGCAGCCGCAGAAAGCAGTACCGGCCAAAAGGGGTTATGAACGTCGTATACTCTTGCGACTCGGGGGACAGCTTGACTTGATGGAAGCTTGACGTCGCATCCAATTTGGAGAAAACAGTGGCATCCCCCAGCAACCCAAGACATTGTTCCACTGTGGGTAGCATGTGGCGTTCTCGCAGAATCACCTTGTTGAGGCGAGTTAAGTCGACGCACAGCCTGTAGCCACCCGAAACCTTGGGGACGACCACCAACCCGGCGCACCAGTCCGTTGGGGTGTCGACGCGACGAATCACTCCGTCAGCCTCAAGCTTGTCCAACTCTGCTTTGACAACATCATGAAGCGGCAGAGGAATGCGTCTTGACACACTCAGGGAAAATGGCGTAGCGCCTGGCTGCAAGCGGATCGTGTACTCTCCTTGGAGTGTCCCTAGGCCGCGGAAGAGCTTAGGGTCTAGGTACAAGTCTCCTGAAGGCTCCGAAGGCCGCGAAACATGGTCAAGAAACTTGCAGACTCCCAAGGCCTGGATTGCAGGGAAGCCCAACAGTGGAATAGTCTCTGTTGCCAGTACGTACAGCAGTTGCTTGACTGACTTGCCGTGCCACGACAAGGTTGCAAGGAAAGTGCCCAGGACTGGCAGACTGTTGTTGCCAGGGCCTTTTAACTCGCCCTCTGGCTTCTGGAGCTTGGAAGGGACACCAGGAAATGTGCTGGGCACGACTGAAACTTCCGCGCCGGAGTCCACTTTGAACGAAAGTGTGTGGCCATCGACGAGCACGTCGAGGAACTTCGCGTTCTGACGCTCCTCAGCCACAGCGTGTAGCTCGATGGAGTTGGCTGAAGTTTTCGGAGGTTTCGATGATTTCGGTGCCGACTTCTCAGAAGCTCGCTTTTTCTTGAGGCAAACTGCTTCGAAATGACCAGTCTTGCGGCAAAAGTTGCAGGATGCACGGCGAGCCGGGCAGTCAGCGCGTGGGTGTGAAGCACGCCCACAAAAAGGACACAGCTGACTAGTCTTATCAGCCGGAGCCTGCGCCGACTTCCCTTTGCGTAGACGGGCCGCGTCAACAGCGAGCGAGGACGATTCTGTAGAGTCACGAGCCTTGCGCTCATTATCTGCATCTTCGTGCTGGCGAACATGTGTGAGCGCTTCGTGCAGGGTCATCCGCGGATTCCGACAAAGCTGGTCCGAGAGCTTGCGGTCAAGCAAGCCAACAAGGAAACGGTCGCGGACGAGCCGCTCTTCGACGTCAGCAGATGGGTAATTGCAGCGCTTGACCAAGGTGCGGAGTGCGGTGAAGAAAGCGTCAGCCGTCTCACCTGGTTGCTGCATGCGACGGTGGAATCGAGCGGACTCGTAGAGCTCGTTGGGCGGATGGACGAAGTGGTCGGAGAACGCTTTTTGACAGCGACGACGTCCTTCAAGTCGGCCTCCCTCAGCGCGGTGGACGCGAGGACTACCCTGGCTTGCGGACCCATACAGTAGAGCATGGAGCGCACCTGAACCTCCGGCGAAGCGGTGTAGAGTCCAGTGGCGAACGTGTAATCCTCGTACTGTAGAAGCCAGGTGGGCCAGGCGCTGGGGTTGTCGAAGTCGAAACCCGGCGGAGGACGTAGCTGGACCGTCTGTGGAAACGAAGCGGCGGACGAGGCAGTGGGCATGACGGCGGACTCATCCCCGGTGGCCATGGCGAAGGAAGGGAACCAGGACGGCGGGGGAGCCCGGCGAACGAAGTCCGATCAGGCCGCAAGGTAGGCCTTGCCTTAGAACGCTTCTGACACCATGTTGGAAGACGAAGAAGTACGAAGCTGTTCGTGCCAGCCAAAAAGAACCTTTATGGTCAGAGTGCCTGCGCTTATATACTTTTCTAAAGTCGCCACCAGCGACATCTATAGTTCAAACTAGCACTAGGGTGGCGACCCCTACAGACCCAGTACTTAAACCATTCATTTATCGATAGTAAATCTTCAAATATATTTTCTAAATGTGAAGGTAAAACGACACGGAGATTGATGATAATACAGACGCCTAACGCCGCCCTCGAAAATTTTTTGAACATTAGAAATCAGCAGTTTTGTCTGCCATCCGCCAGGTAGCGCAACAAAACACCCAAACAGTTTTTAATTGTTTTTAATAGTTTTAAAATTAACTAAGTTCTACAACTATCAAGAAACCAAAGCAAGATCTTTGGGAAAATCTAATACATCGCAATGTATATCTATTCCATACAATAAATGTTATTAGATGTCAATAAATCTGTTTGATGTCCAAAAAAGATGTGCGTCAAAAACAGGTAAGTTTGAAGGGCTCCCGGCACGTTATGACTTTGAAAATGAAAAAAGCCACCGTCCACCTCTTGGGCCACTATTGTAGTTCTAAATGTTATAAAAGATTTTACCATAGTTTAATTATTTACTCAGCGGCATTTGAAGTACCATGACTCGAAGCTACAAAAAAGTGCTACGTTTGATATAGAATATCTAAACAAAAAAATTTTACACAACATTAATTTTTTTTGTTTATTACAGATTATAAGCACTACATCTGTAGCTAATTTTATTGCCCTAGCGCTTGTCATTAAAAACATATTTGTGCTGAAAAATGTCAATTTTAGGGCTATATTTGGAGAGCTGAAAAAAACAAAGTAGTGCAAATACCAAAAAAGTATACTGTTACATTCTGCTCCGACATCATCTTAACAAAACTGCTCCATTGGAACCGTGTTATCTTTAATGAATCGTTCATAAAACATGAACCAGCGGAGCAAGTGAGGGTCTGCGTCATCATATTCGCAACGCTACAAATGCGCATGAACAGTATAAACCAATACATACATAATATCAAATGAAAGAGGATTGCATTGCCTTTCGAATGACATCGATCCCACAAAACAGTATTTAAAGGAGATGAGTAATGACCTGCCAAAAAGTACCTAAACTGCCACATTCAGTGGGACCGTGAGCAGACGACAGTTTGAATGATCAGACGGCCGTTTGAACATGAAGATACAGTGAACGTGGTCCTCGAGGGGTCCGGACAACTTGACTGTTTTTCCGCGTTCATGTTGAAAGTAGAGCACTATATAGCTCTTACGGAGCAGAGTAACGCAATCCTTTAATGCGCGTGTTCTGTCCACAACATGGCCGACAGAGCACCTCGGCGCGAGTCACGTGGTACTCAGGTTTCCAGGAGGCGGCCCGCCCTATGGGAGAATACATGGAAATCGACTCAACACGGCTGATTAAAAAATAAACGCCGAGTTCACACGTTTTGAAACTAGTCTGTCGTGAAGTCGGTGAAGTATTGAATAAGTATTGCTGTCTTTCTTTTCGAATTGTTTTTAAACTTGTTTCTATTCTGTTCTTATGGAAACTGCAACTCCATTACTTCCGAATGAACTAAAACGCAAACTTGATCTAGAATGCAATTCTCTTTTAAAGTGCTTCTGTTTAAATACTCAGTCAGCAGTGAATAAAATGACTGATCTTGAATTACTCTTCGATCAGTTCGGTGCTCTCTTTGATATAGTCATGTTTACTGAGACCTGGTATACTGATAATTCAGATGTTTTCCGCTTACCGTCATATGACACGTATGTTTTAAATCGCACTTCGAAACGCGGGGGAGGATTGGCTGTTCTGGTTAAAGACGGTATCGATTGTAATCTTTTGAGTGACTTTTCATTTATCACGAAAGATGTCGAGGTATTATGTCTACGAAATAATCGGAATATTTTTGCTGTTTTCTACCGCCCACCAGATGGTAATGTTTCTGCCTTTTTTGAATTTTTTGAAATATTTTTAGAGTATGTAAATGAAAATCAATATAACGTTATTTGCGGCGGTGATTTCAACATCGACATGTTTTCGGATAGTGTCTCGCAGAGAGAAATGGAGAGTCTTATTAGTATGAATGGGTGTGTCAATACAATTACAAACCCCACAAGAGTCACTTTACACTCCACAACTGTTTTAGACTTATTTATTACGAACTTTCATTTAGATCAAATTAAGAGCGGAGTACTTAGTTGTAACCTGAGTGACCATCTTCCAATATTTTTATGCGTTAAAGTTCATGTGTCTCGAAAGACGGTAGAGAATCAACCAATTGTTTTCCAAAATATAGATATAAACAGCCTCGAGGCCTTTAGACGAGACATCGCATCTACCATTTGGAATACAATTCTTTTTGAAGGTACTGCCGATGGTGCTTATGACTTATTTCTTGAGCAAATTCTTAAGCTATATAAGCATCACTTCCCATATAAAATTAAGAATATATCAAAAAAGATCCGTAAACCGTGGGTAACCTTCGATTTAGTTCGTAAAATTCGTAAGAAAGACATACTTTATAAACGCTTTCTTAAAACACGTGACCCCGATGCACTTAAAACATTCAAAACCTATCGTAACTGCTTAACTAAAGAGCTAAGAAATGCAAAAAAAGTTATTACTCCTCTCTTTTTTCTTCCGCGAATGGACGCACTGACGTAATGTGGAAACACATAGGTTCTTTGGTGAAAGGTGCTCCTTCGTCAACTGCCATTGAAACGTTAGTGCATAACGGAGTTACAATAACCGGCGAACAGCTTTCCAATCTGTTTAACGACCACTTTGTAAATATAGCTGTCCATACCGATGGTACCGACGCTTGCAGATACATGTGCCATAGAAACTGTAGCTCAATTTTTTTGGAACCAACTACTGCCTCAGAAATAATTAACGTGATTATGCACTTAAAAAATAGTAGTAGCTGCGACGCTGATGGTATGCAGATACGTCCAATTAAGTATGTTGTTGATATAATTGCCCCCGTTTTAAATCATATTTTTAATCTCTCCTTAGCGTCTGGCGTATTTCCAAGAAAGATGCAAGTAGCGAAAGTAACCGTTCTGTACAAAAAAGGTGATAAAAATGAGTTGGGGAACTACAGGCCCATTTCTATACTGCCCGTTTTTTCTAAAGCGTTAGAAAAAATAATTCATCGCCGTTTGGTAGACTTTTCTAATAAACATGACCTTGTTACTTCCTCGCAGTTTGGTTTTAGAAATAATTGCTCAACTGAAACAGCCTTACTTAGTCAAAAAGAATTTATATTAAAAAACTTTGAAAAGAAAAAACTTGGTTCTCGGGGTGTTTTTAGACTTTACCAAGGCGTTCGATTGTATTAATCATAAGGTCCTATTTAAAAAAACTTGAAGTTTACGGTATCCGTGGGCAGGCGCTATTACTTCTGCAATCTTATCTAGAGCATCGACAGCAATATGTATCCATCAATGGCAATTCCTCCACTATTAAGCCTATTACGTCAGGCGTTCCACAGGGTAGTGTTCTAGGGCCATTCCTTTTTAACATGTACATAAATGATATAATTAACGTCAATAAGGAGGCAAAATTTGTAATGTATGCTGATGATGCAAGCATATTTTTTTCTTCCGAAACCGCTGATGAGCTAATTGATATGGCTAACTTAACTTTGTCTAGAATTAAATCTTGGGGTGATAGTAACTCGTTGACAGTAAATACTAGTAAAACAAAAGCTGTTATTTTTCGCCCAAAACATAAACCTGTGGTGGTGTCTAAGCTTCTCCGTTTTAATTCGTCTCGAATTGAAATAGTCAGTTGTTTTAAAACTCTCGGAGTATTTTTTAGTGAAAATATGTCCTGGGATAGCCATATAAACTATATTATTCCAAAACTAGCTCGCGTGGTAGGGATTGTGAATCGCTACCGTTACATATTGCCAACAAATGTGAAACTCTTGATCTATAACTCCTTGTTTTACTCCCACTTAGCCTACTGCTACCTCGTTTGGGGTACATCAACGTTAACTAATATTAAAAAGCTGTTCATACTACAAAGGAAAATACTCAGATGTATAGGTAATGTACCTTTTGATTTTCACACTGCTGAATTATTTAAAACCTATAGGATAATTGATGTTCACAAATTGTATTCATATCGACTTTGTACCAGTTTTAAGAGTGAAAGAATAAAGGGCACAAGTTTCTTAGAAAATCTTGCATTGTTGGAGGAAAGTTCACCAGTGTATTCTACTCGTCACGCGGAGAAGTGGAAGATGGTCACTCAGCGAACGAACTATGGCTCTCAGATGCTTCAATTTACTCTTCCAAATTTGTTAAATACTTTTTGCAGTAATGTTTCCCTTGAAAACTTGACTTTCAAAGACTTGCGTGGATATTTTTGTACGTGATGCATTCTTTTCATAAAACGTTATTTGTTTTGTTTTGTTTTTCTGTTAGCAATACCTTCAGCTGCTACTTGATGTGATTTTAATTTTTTGTTTCTCGATGCTTGCCGTTGACCACTGTAAGGGGACCGAGGACCAGTCAAGCTGCATATCGCAGCTTTTTCCTCGGGCTCCCCCATCAAGATTGATGGAAATAAAGATATTATTATTATTATTATTAAGCACTAAACACTTTATTAAAGTTTTCATAATATTGAAGGCGTGTGAATATTTTGAGAAGGCAATTCCCAAGGCAATGGCGTTTGAAGCAGACGATTCTTTTACGCTGCGGAGATTTATTTTTGGGTTGGCCAGTGCGGGTCACGTGAACGGTGTGACGTCCCCGTGTCGTCTGCTGCATAATGCCCCTCAAGCAGTTAAAACAAAAACAAAAGTTTACGTTCTTACGTGACACACAACTTAACGCGAAGTAATGAAAAAGTTTCCTTTATTATGTCAAATACTATTGTCGTTTCGTACATCCCCAAAATATTGAAGAAACAGCGATTTACTCACGTTCCCCATCAAGGGTTTCCCCAGGAATTGAAACGGGGGGGGGGGGGGTCTAAATTTTTAGGGGGCTTGGGGGGGTGCCATTGAGAATATAGGAGTCTTTGCGAATTAAGGGGGTGCCTTCGGAAAAACAAGGAGTGAGTACACCCCCATAAAAAGGGGGGGCGGGGTGTAGGGAAATTACTGTTTCCCATGCATTTGTGACCGGAGTTGGAACCTCCGGGCGTTCGCCAGTAGTCGCCGAGAGATGGCGTCCTAGATTGCGCTACTCTAGAGTTCCCGTATAGACGCTTTGCAGCAGCTGCGCATGGGTGCCACCATATTTGACCTTCAGTTTTTGTTTCCTCTTATTGAATTTTCTTCACTTCATCATTACCATAGCAGGCCAGGTTATTGTCATCTCAAATTCTATTGCGGCCTTCTACCCAGCATTGGCCTTTCTGGAGGCTTGTCAACACTTGTTTCAGTGGCTCGGCATCTCCATAACACAAAATAAAGTCAGCAATGGCGGCTGTAATCTGGCGCGCGTGTAAAGCGTCTATAGGTTCCCTACGGGAGCCAGAGTTGCGCGATTACGTGAGGAGCCGGGTCAAGTGTCGTGCAGCAAAGTAGACGTTGCACGCGCCCCGGCAGTACGTTCCCCTGCTTTTGAGCTCGCCGCGCGACTTGAACGCGCGGCGCGCTATTCGTCGAATTCAGTGACGTGAGGAGCGGGATCAACATGCCATGCAGGAAATCCGGCGCTCCGGGTGTGAACGCGCAACTCTGGCTCCCGTAGGGATCCTATAGACGCTTTACACCGCGCCAGACTGAGCCGCCATAGCCGACCTTCTCTTGTCTTACCGAGATGCCAAGCCACTGAAACGGACGTTTCCGAGCCTCCACACACGCCTATGCTGGGGAGAAGGACGTAGTAGCCCCTAAAGTGGCAATAACCTGCCCTGCTGTGGTAAGAATGAAGTGCAGCGAACGGAATAAGAGGAAACAAAAACTGAAGGGCGGTTATGGCGGCACCCACTCTAAAAGGGGTGTAGACGTTACACCCCTTGTCCCATATACGACACCCCAAAACTTCAGTTGGATGTACAGCGCACTGACGTTGTACCGACGCTACCAAATTTCACGAGCGGCTTGATAGCCGAGTTGTACAACTCATTAAAATAGTTAATGTAAGTGTGACTGACTGCATAAAAAGTTTTGGGGTTTTCAAGGCTCCACTGCAAAACCCGTGTTTTTTTTTTTTTCCTGTAGACTTTGATACGTACTTTATCGTTTTAATATGTTATATCGCACCGTCATCAAGCCTCTCGCAAAAGTTGGGGCAGTCAGTTCGACGTCAGCGCTCTGTACGTCCAACTGAAGTTTTGGGGTGTCGTATATGGGACAAGGGGTGTAACGTCTACACCCCCTTTTTCTTAGAGTGCATGCACAGCTGCTGTAAAGCGTCTATGCAGGGACTCTACGCTACTCTAAAGCCCCTCTATCCTGGGAAAAGTGCGCCATTCACTGTTGTGAAAATGCTCGAGACACGTGCCGCGCGCCACTTCTGGGAAGAACATGGCGTCCGAGATCTAGCTGAGTTACCGCTCATTCACACTGGAAGCGGATCCGCGTTCGCAAAGCGGTTTCGAACGCGGTTGTATAAAGATTCAGTACAACTGCACGCGCACTCGATGTCATCAAGTGCGCGTGCAATTGTACTGAATCTTTATACAACCGCGTTCGCAACCGCTTTGCGAACGCGATCCGCTCCAGTGTGAATGAGCGGTTAAGCTGAGTGCTGCGCTGTGCCACCATGGTCTTCCCAAGGGCTGCACGTTTCACGTGCCTTGTGCACCGGCGCACCTTGCGCTACTTTTAAAACATGAAGGGACTTTACGCTACTCTGCTCCGAAGGACTATATACTGCTCTAGTTGAATTAGAAATAAACCTGACGACCATGAGTCTCAGTGAAAACAATCAAAGTGCTTCCGGCACTAGCAGTTGTGATCCGACGGCGTCTGGTTTTCCCTAGAGTCACTAAATGTTCCCAGAACACTGAAACTCCCAAGCTTCGCTTCAGAACCGAGTCGAAGCGCAGCAGTCGCGGTCCCCAACATGGCGCTGCCCTGTACGATCGAAGCGAAACGGGTACAGTGTAGCGTTCGTTCTCGTGTGAGCTCTTTAATCCACGTGGCGACACTGGTTTGTTTTAATTAAAGTTCTCTCCTTCGTACCGAGTGGTGCGGGACTTGCTCCTCGCTGTCTCGTCTCTATCTCTCTCTCAAAAGTCAAATTGGACGTATAGAGTTTATATAGCGTAAGCTGTACAAACGCTATACGTTGCGTATAGCGTATAACGCATAGCGTACAAACGCTATACGTTTGTACAGCTTACGCTGTACAAACGCTATACGTCCAATTTGACGCTTTACGTCCGTTTATACAGCGAAAGCTGTATACAGCTAAGGCAAGAGAGACGGTTAGCAGCGGGCTTTGGATGCCAGCAAACAATGTCTCAGAAGCCCCTACCTAAGGACCTGCGGCACAAGATGCTCTGACTGCACTCCTGGCATGCCACCTGGTTCGAGTCCCCGACTGCGCAACACTTCTCAAGAAATGTCACGAAATACATTTCACCCTGATTGTATCGCGATACAAAGGAACATTCAAAAAGTATTTCGATAGGGGAATACAGAAGGTAGTGAAAAAAACCCGCGTGATGACTTAACACAACTACAAATATGTTTATTGAGCATGTTCGCACGCTCGGCCCCCAAACCCATTGAACTTGGAAACCATCCGTCACCGTGGTTTCCCCCTATGTCTGTCTTTATTTTTTTTATATATAATATTGGTTTTGTGGGAGCCACTGGTTCCCCTCCCCCGAGAAGGCATACGCCACGGACGTTCCGGCCGGAGTTGTCTGGCTTCGAGCCTGGTCGCTCCGTATCAAGTTGGAGAGACTACGTCACCATGCTGGCCTACTCTCTCGCACTCCTCCGCGCCTCCGCGCGTCTCCCATTTTCGGAGACGGCTGACCGAGGAAGAGTGGGGCCTGCCCTCGGAGTGGACGGCCGTGTGGTCGAGGGAGTCCTGGATTGGACTCCGGGCAACGGGTCGAGTCACGGCGCGAGCTCGTCTGACCGGCGATGACTCCACGCTAGTGATTCCCCTGGCTCTGACAGTCGGCGTCCCCACTACCTGTGGACGTCCGACTGCCGAGAGCCCTGGCCCCGAACTCCTGCGACGACGGGTAGCGGCGTGAGCTCGTCCGACCGGCGATGACTCCGCTCGCAATTACACCTTTGGCTCTCAGGTCGGCGGGCGCTGCGGGCACACTCTGTGTCCAAGGCTCGCTTGACCGCAGTGTCTTGTTGGGGACCCCTGGTACTCAGTAAACGCTGTTGGATACCGGGATCATCGTTGTTGGCATGGCGTTGGCTGAACCCGGCGCGGCGACCGCCCTCGCTGGCAGTAGCCGTCGGCCGCGCGGTGGGGCGGGCATCGGATTCCCGTTTGAGCACCGATCCCCGGACGTAAAAGGTGCGTAGTCCTCCCTCCTTTTCATTCCCACAGTTTATAGGCGTACCTTTTGCCTTCCAAATGGTTTTTCCTGTTGTATTTCTCGTCATCAAATGCTTATCAGTGCACCAAATAGACTGCTGGCAAAACTCCCTGCAATCGACACTGCGCCCGCTGTATTATGGGACATCTTTGGCCAAAGTTTCGATTGCCCCGTTGACGAGATAGTGAATTTCAGCACTGTATGAAAATAAAGTCAACGCTCGCTTGCATTGCACCCACGCATCTTCGCGAGAGCCCTTGTTGAAACACGGACCTCAAGCGGCCGTAAGGACTTAGGAGTACGGCCGGCCACGTCCCGTACATTTGTGGCGGCCTGTGACTACCACTCCAAAGTGCAGCATAACCCTTCTGGGTCCCATCGAAACACAGTACACTTCTTCTTCCTTTGTTTACCTGCGCACAAACTTTTGCACATCGAGAGCCCCAGAAAAACGTGCCCCATCACTCTATTGGTATGCAACAGCTACAACATTATGAATCTAAGAAACGTCACATATTCTAAAATTCATGAAATTTATTTGCACGTGACGGGATGTTGTGAATTGGGATTGGCAAATGAAAACTAAAACAGCGAACAATAGGCTCCCAAGATGCTTCGCGCGGCACTACGCCTCTAGGATCGGCTTGATTTTGCAAGTGGTCTACTAAGACAGAGCGAGCAAAAATCATGGCGCTCATTATTGCTCATGAAACAGGTGCAAGCCGCACACCTGGCAAATATCTCCCACAACTGAATCAGGGCGCACAACCTAGACTAAGGCCTCTCCAATATCTCCTCTCCAGATCGCGTGACGTCAATGGATGTGTCCGGCTCCTCCGGTCATCTCGACTCGGCTCGGCCAAGCTGGGCAAGTTCTGGCCTATTTGCCCACGCTGTTCACCCGTCGGAAATATGTCGTTAAATACGTAGAATGCGCAGTCCTCAGAGGTAAAAATTATTTAACATGTACACAGAGCTTAGAACGTCCAGATCGTGGCATGTTTCGAGAGGGTTCATCGTCGTCTTTCCTTTACTGAGCTCTCGTGCTCAGTAGAATTCTGACATTCGACCTAAACCAGTTCAGTCATTCATAAGAGACACCTAGAAATTCCGTCACAAGTAAAATTACATAGGACTAAACAGTAGCGCAGTTGTTGAAAAAATGAACGTATGCAATTCCAACAAAACGACGCCTAATCAAAACCGCTTCCTTCTTATCCTGATCTCAAATTACTTTCTGCGCAGGTATCCAGCGGCCCACGTTTTTTGCACGCTTCTTCCAAATCACAGTTGTGGGAATTACGTACCTTTACATCGTGGGTACCGGTCCCGGTGCTCAAAGGGGAATCCGATGCACGTCCCACCGCGCGGCCGACGGCTACCAGCGAGGGCGGTCGCCCTGCCGGGTTCGGCCAACGCCATGCCAACAACGATGATCCCAGTATCCAAGAGCGTTTATTGAGAACCAGGGATCCCCAACCAGACACTGCGGTCAAGCAAGCCGTGGACACAGAGTGCCCGCATGCGACCGCCGCCCTGAGAGCCAAAGGGGTATTTGCGAGCGGAGTCATCGCCGGTGGGCCGAGCTCACGCCGCTACCCGTCGTCGCAGGAGTTCACGCCAGGACTCTAGACGGACGTCCCCAAAGGAAAGGGGACGCCGACTCGCACAGCCAGGGGAAACGCTAGCGTCGAATCATCGCCGGTCGGACGATCTCGTACGCTGCGACTCGTCCTGTCGTCCGGAGTCCAATCCAGGATTCCTCGACCAGACGGCCGTCCATTCGGAGGAGAGCAGGCCCGACACTCCCGCGCGATGTCTCTGCTCCGCCCGAAACGGGAGACGCGCGGAGGAGTGCGAGAGGGTAGGCCAACATGGTGACGTACTCCCCGACACGATACGGAGCGACGGGGCTCGAAGCCAGACGGCTTCGCCCGGAACGTCCGCGGCTTACGCCTTCTCGGGGGAGGGGAACCAGTGGCTCCCACACAGTACACACTTTCACGTACGGATCATCCCTGGTTCGGTCAGAAATCACTTCAAACTGAAAAACGAATTCGACGTAACGTACTACGCCATTGTCTCCACCGCCAATGCCGAACGACTGAAAAATAGAGATATCAGGCGGCCGGGACCGTGGCGTGACGTCATAGGAAGAGCGGAGAGGCCTTAAAGGTGGTGTTGATCAGGGGCGGATTTATTTATAGGCCAGCCTTGTAAAAAGGAGGGGAGAGGAGGAGGGGGTTATGAGATATTTAACGTCACGGAAAGATGGGACGATCCGGACGAAGCTAACTGTCATTTCACCAACCAAGACGGGGCATTTCTACATAAAAGGAAGAAAAATGGTGTATCCTCCCCTAATCGTAATAATAGGGAGTTTTCGTAGACCGGGTTTCCCCCTCCGCTAAGCCTTCCGCAATGAAGAAGCCGCTGCTGCGCATGCGCGCCGATAGCCTTGACTGTAGAGTTCCGGGTATCGTAGCGGGTTGCGGAGGGCTTAGCGGTGGGGGAAACGCGGTCTACGAAAACTCCCTAATAAAAACGGGACACTTTCTACCGCAGAAAGTGTCCCGCTGACAAAAGGAAAAACGGCGCGCAAAAAACGGGGATGAAGTACAAGTGAACAAAGGACAAGCACTGACTCTCAACTGAACTCTAATGTTCAGTTGAAAGTCAGCTCTTTTGTCGGCAGGAAGCAACTACCCCACATCACCACCCTAACTCTGCGGTTCCTTTTTCCGCAGACTACGTTCAAACGCGATAGCATTTCGTGTTTCGCGGGACAGAGGAATTGTTTTCCCAAGGGAGCTGCCAGAAAAAAATGCATTAAGAAATACCCACACACTCAGTCTGTTTACATCGTTTTATTGTGTGCCATTCGTTGTTTTTTTTTAATGCTGGAATCGCCATTTGTTTGGACTGCCTTTTACTTATTACACGGCCCAGAAAAGGAGGGCAAGCATTCAAACGCGACTTAGAACTCTTCTCCTCCGTCGTCTTCGGCCGAGTCCATGCCGACCTCCTCGTAGTCCTTCTCCAGAGCAGCCAGGTCCTCCCTGGCCTCGGAGAACTCTCCCTCCTCCATGCCTTCGCCCACGTACCAATGCACGAAAGCCCTCTTGGCGTACATGAGATCGAACTTGTGGTTCAAGCGGGCCCAGGCCTCGGCAATGGCCGTGGTGTTGGACAGCATGCACACGGCACGCTGCACCTTGGCCAGGTCACCCCCGGAACCACGGTCGGCGGCTGGTAGTTGATGCCAACCTTGGCATTGCAGAAAAACAAACGTCTGAAACGGCACCACCTACACATCTCTGTAGACCCTCTTCAAAAGTCCATGAAGCAACATTGGAAGTCGTCATTTATCGGGCACGAAACGTGCGCTTGGATCCAAGTCCTCGCAAAGCAATAAATCAGCATTAGATTTTTTTTTACGAGCTGAGTTGAGTTTACGCCAAAAGGTGATTCAGCCCTCGTGTCCAATTCATGCACAAGAGTAAATGCCCAAACAATGGCGGACAAGCAATGGCGCACACCTTTGAAAAGGGTCTGTTAGGGTACTTGGGCTGAGAAAAACCCACTGACGATGTACAGTAACGAACGTTCATTCGGCAGTACCAAAAAAGAACTTCAGGTAATATTGGCAGTTGAAAACGTTCCTGCTGTACACCTTAAAAACAAAAAGATAGCTTCGCCCCATATACGGAAAAGGGACGGTAAGGCCGTCCTGTACTGCCCTCTTCGAAGTGTGATATGCCATCGAAGGAGGCGAGATCACTCGAGAGAGCGGTGGGATTCAATACCTGAAAATTAAGGCGATCAGTTGTGACCTGCCACCAAAATCACCATGGTCCTGACAACTCGTATGCGAAAATCATTAGCATCGTACATGATACCCGATTTTAATACGATCAGATTTATCTTTAGAAAAGCCCTGAAACGTACTTATACTAATCCAGTTTGTGCAGGTGAGGTATACGGCCAGGGACACATGATATAAAGGTCTAATCATCACGATAAGTCGAGTAATTAACTAAATCTCTTTAAAGATTTTTAGTTTAGGTATCCGTCGTCTAAAACCCCCAGATCAGTCAATATTGGAAAGACTCGAAGCACATGGAAAGTGCGGTAATGCGCTAAAGCAGAGCCTCCGGGATTTTTGGTGCGTAAAGCTCTCCTCCGGTCCTTCCAAACGCTCGTTTGCACAGCGCAAGGAGCGTATATAGCATAGCTTCTAGAGAGCTCCGCGAAATCGGGCGGATATAAAGTCGTTTATGACGCTGATACCAGCATCATGAACGACCATGACGACGATGACGGGAAGCTATACCGGGCGACCGGGGAGCCGCTTCGAGCACGGAACGTGAATGCCTTGGGAGGAGTGGCAGCCGTCTACTTCGACTGGGTCATCCCATGCAGAATCTGCCTTTACCGAAGTAAGCTAACGTACCACCGGACGAACCAGACTGCCAGGACGTTGCCATCTGAAGTATCCATTGAATAGCCCCGTAAGGTCAACTCGGCTCGCTGGCTGACTCGCCTCAACCATCCCCGAATTTCCAAAACTCTGGCAGCGGTTTTCGCGACGACCAGAATAACACTTCGTCCTCATCTTGTCACATCACCTTTACGATGAAAGGGCGGAAGCCATGAAAGACCTGCCGATAGCAAAGTCATGGTGAGACGAAGTAACAGGGACACCCGAGAGAAACGGGACAAGCGACAGAACGAAAAGGCTAGATAAAATCAAACAAAAATCAAACAAAAATAACACTAATTTGAAGTCTCGATCGAACGACGAGTCCAAAGACCTCGAACACCTCTTATTTCGCATTCAGTAAAGTAGTCTGCGAGGGAATAACGGGCATGACGTCTCGCCCGCTCGGACTCTCAAAAGAAGACGGTATATTTGGCTCAGAAGCTTCGTTGAGACTCGTTATTGACTCGCCACTAATTTTTGTCCAAAATTATCGGACGCGCAGTTCGTCTCAAAACAATCTCAGGCACGCATTTATTCGATATCATTCCCAGTTTTCAAAGAGAAAACACTCAAATTTCAACCTACCACTTCCTAGAGGAAGGTGCCTGTTGTGGTGAAAAGCAATTGACGACTAGACTTCGGCCAAACGAGCGCCTATGTAACCTGGCAGCGATACAAGCAAGCCCGAGTATGGTGATTCTGGCCCTGTGACAGTTGCAGCAGGAAGAGCCTTGAGCCATTTTTTTCCCGCCAACTCAGTCTCTCCCGACGAATGAAATGGCCGGAGGAGAGCTTAGCTCGCCAAGAATCTCGGAGGCCAAGGCTGAAGTCAGCACTCGTGCTGCGAAAACGCGGATTAAAAATGGATTATCCGCGCTTTCGTAAACACTGCGAAGGCTGAGCATGTCACACGAGTGGAAACTATAGCGCACCCCAGCGCTTACCACGTGCTTCAAATCTTTCTCATGTAGACTGATTTAGTGTTTGTAGATGACGCTCAGAAAGTTTCTAATTGGGAACTACGCTTATTTTCACTAAGGTAAAAGTTAAGTCAGAAATTTCAGTTAATCATCCGGCTTACCGTGACAATGAGCTCTATATTATGTACCCCTAGCCGTATAGCTCTCCTGCACAGCATTAGTGTAGCTTTCAGTGTTTTTCTTTTTTAAGTAGGTATGTTCGGAATAAAGTCATACATTCTGTAGATGCAAATTTTGGCAGCGAAACGCCACGGAGTACAGTCGCGGTGTCACGTGACATCACGTTACACCGCGATTTAACACCCGACCTTAGTAGATCTAATAACGTCGACACTGACGTCATGCGGCTCCACGCCTTCCCACCGCCAGACACGTGACGTCAGGCGACCTGATTGAAGCATGGAATACCTGGTCACCTGACCTGCAGTGGCACCAGCCATGTGACCGACAGCGGCGCCCCGCTAAATTCAGTTTATGACGTCACATTTCTACGTCACTTCCGACGGCACAGCGGTGCGTCCTAAGCATGCGACATAACTATTTGCCTCTTAGGTGGGAAAGTAGGCGTAACGAGCAAACGAATGAAATGGAAGCACGGCGAGGGCCACGCCGCTGCCCCACGAAACCAGCCCAATCCAAACCACGCCCGTCCCAACGAACGACTGCAAACCACGACCGTCGAAACGAAAGACCAGGGCAATAAATGCTAACGCATTTAAAACAGACAAACAGTAAAAGGAGTCACACCTTGAACCCAGTGGGGCACCAGTCCACAAATCGAATGCTGCTTTTGGTCTTGATGGCCGCAATGGCTGCGTTCACGTCCTTGGGCATCACATCTCCCCGGTAGAGCAGGCAGCAGGCCATGTACTTGCCGTGGCGGGGGTCGCACTTCACCATCTGGTTGACCGGCTCGAAGCACGAGTTGGTGATCTCGGAGACCGTCAGCTGCTCGTGGTAGGCCTTCTCCGCAGAGACGACCGGGGCATACGTGACCAGTGGGAAGTGGATCCGCGGGTACGGCACCAAGTTGGTCTGGAACTCGGTCAGGTCGACGTTGAGGGAACCGTCGAAGCGCAGGGAAGCCGTGATTGAGGAAACAACTTGACTGATTAGTCGGTTCAGGTTGGTGTAACTCGGCCGCCCGATGTCGAGGTTACGGCGGCAAATCTCAAAGATTGCCTCGTTGTCAACCATGAACGAGCAGTCCGAATGCTCCAGTGTTGTGTGTGTTGTGAGGATGGAGTTGTACGGCTCAACAACAGCCGTAGAGACCTGGGCAAGACAAAAATACAAGACCAATAAGTAAATTCATAAAGCCGGCTCTGCCACAGACGGCGCCAGCATCAAAATAACACATGTTAGGGCGGCGAACGCTGGTTGACAGCTAGGACATTATCCCTGATTGTAAGCCTGGTTCGCCCGCAGTCTTTCTCCAGCGTCACGGTCCCCGAGTTGCTACAGAAAGAACAGAAATCTGGGCCAGGGGATAGGTAACATATTAACTTTTCTTTGTTACTTTTGAATGCTGGTGCCTAACAGTATTATGAGATTTCTTACCATGCTCTTATTATTTACGAATTTAGAAATATGCTACTCCGAAGCTTAATTTCACTATGTTGTTTTCTTGTTTGAGATTCATTACTTCTTGAAATTGAAAGTTTGACCGGGTGGCACAAGCTGCCACTCGATTAAGAGTGTTCAGTCGTACCCATTCATTCATCAATCTCTCTTTACATATGGAGGGGCTTTAGAAGAACTGGCTATTCACGAGCTACTTTCGAAGCAAGTTGCCGCAAAGAAGATATATTAAAGACCGACCTGCGGAGCGGGGTAGATGGCGAACTCCAACTTGGACTTCTTGGCGTAGTCCACCGACAGGCGCTCCATGAGGAGGGAGGCGAAGCCCGACCCGGTTCCACCCCCGAAGCTGCGGAAGATGAGGAAGCCCTGCAGGCCCGTGCACTGGTCCGCCAGCTTCCGGATCCGGTCCAGCACGAGGTCCACAATCTCCTTGCCGATGGTGTAGTGGCCACGCGCGTAGTTGTTGGCAGCATCCTCCTTGCCCGTGATCAACTGCTCCGGGTGGAAGAGCTGTCTGCACACAAGGTGGAGGTCGTGTGGAAAGACTCATTCAGATCTATCCAAATACAAACCGATAATGATAGCCGCGAAAGCAGAACAGCGCAGAGCAGGCAAGGGGATTTGAAGAATAGGAAAGTCGGGTGACCTAAGTGTAAGACGCCAGTATTGGATAACATGCATGCCCATGAAAATAGAAAGTGAACGAGCTATCTACAGTTTGGCATATATAGTTGCGAGCATTGCAGGGTGGTTCTGCTATGCAAGTGATATTTGCCCTTGAAGTAAAAAAAAATTGTGTGAATACATTCATGCTTTGTAATCCGTAAGAATCACAGAGAACACGAACTTGCTCACAGGCTATATAGGCGCGTATCTATGCACAGGTACCAAACGAAAACATGAAAATCGTGTGTCACTTCGTGGCCACGCTATCCTGGCGGCAGCCGAAGGAAGGCTTCATGACGTAGCGCTAAAGGGAACAGACCGAGTAGAGGAGGCTGCTCGCTCAAGGTCGAAACCGGGGCTGAATCATGACACCGCAGCATTCAACATCTCTTTCCATCACTTTGCTATAGGTGACTGCTTAAATTGCAAGCGACTGGAATGCTCAATCAGTAACCATTTCAAGTTTCATATGAATGAGTCATCCGATAACGGACGATTTTGGCAGTAACTTGTGCACCGCAGTCCAAGGGGGTAGGGGGGACGGAAAGCGTCGATCATATGGCAGGCCAACTTCTTGCATTTCCGTGGTCAAGCTGCAATCTCGACTTTCAGCAAGCCGCCTACGCTGCTCAGTCTGCTCCATCGTGAACGCCATGTCATTAGGCAATTCTTCGGCAGACACCAAGACAACGCTCGGACCATTAGATAAGAAACAGTTTGCAAGTTCCGCGCAAGTTTGGTGAGCACTGTACTTTTGCAGTGTTCGTAATTAACGTGGTCCGTCTGTGAACGCGCACGCACACGCACACGTATTTGTTCGTAAGGAATGTGTGTCTAACGAACTTAACGCCCAAACCCAAGACATTGTGCGTTGATGCAGTGACAGCCTGCTTATTATTTCCTCATGACCCAAAATTCATGGCCATGATCAGATCTGCAGCATGCACACAGTGCAGTGCTCTGTCGAGGTAGCCGTAGAAAGCAACCGGCTCTTCTTGCACTGACCTGTAGGTGCCGGTGCGCACCTCATCCACGACGGTGGGCTCGAGGTCCACGTACACCGCTCGCGGCACGTACTTGCCGGCACCGGTCCCGTTAAAGAAGGTGCTGAACGAGTCGTTCCCTCCTCCGCGAGTTCTGTCGCTCGCCATCTCGCCGTCCGGCTGGATGCCGTGCTCCAGGCAGTACAGCTCCCAGCAGGCGTTGCCGATCTGCACTCCGGCCTGGCCCACGTGCACCGATATGCACTCCCGCATAGTTGCCGCGATTAATCGGAGACGGGAGCTGCAAGCAGAACAATAGGACAGTTGGAAACTGCTGAAAGATGAACCGTTGTGCCTGCCCCTTGGACAATGAACGCATCCAGACAAAGTTCAGAGAGAGCCTTTGAGGGCAGCTGTAGAAAAACGGGCATAAGCAATCAAATCCTCCGATCCACTAGAGACGTCATGAAGAACTAAAAAGGGGGAAGCAACAAACCCAAATATAAGAAATATGTGTCAACCCCAAAAATTTCCTCGACTATCCTTCCAGTAATAGACCTATTGCAGTATTACCCAAGCATCAAGGAGAATGCAGGGATTGGTGTTCCACGCGCCACACGCGCACGCCTTCCCCGTATAAAATATTCGAAGTAAATAACCAAAATAAAGCGTTGACGAACGCGCGTGCAACATGCCATTTGTTTTATGTATTTGCTTTAGAAAAATTGCTACTGCTGACGCCGGCATGTGCGGCGCGTGGAACACCAATCCCTGCATTCTCCTTGATGCTTGGGTAATATAGCAAATGGTCTATTGCCCCATTCCTTTTATGTAACTCTAGTGGAAGTCCTAGCTTGATTGCGTAACGTGACAGACAGAAAACATGTCGGAACTCTCAGGTTATATACTTCAATCTCCTAATTGAACTCCGGTTTCATAAAGACAACGTACTTTTCTACTGGTCAAGCCAGAGTCAGACGAATGGCAAGAATCCCGCGGTTATGCGTAGCTTGCATTGACGTCAGTTCAACAGCCATTAAGAATTATGAGGGATGTGGAAGAAAAATTCTACATCCCCGAGTTGGTTTTTCTTAGAAAGAACAAGTAAAAATAACCTCTGCCATGGTGCGAAAACGTCACGTGCAAGCGATGGACTACACGTGGCTTACACCCAACGTCATTTCGCAAAGCTGGCTTTCATTCAATACTTGTTCTTGCCGAGAACAACAAATTCGCTGGTGTGTGGCTGACGTGACGCCAGTGCAAGCCAGTAGACGTAAAAGAACACCTTTCCAGATCACGAAGTGTCACAGGAATAATTCGCGACGTAAAGAAACGTGCTCGCGCAACCCGTCCAAAGTTCTGGGAATTCATCTTTAAAGAGCACGTAATCTTGTGACACCCTGCTAGGGCGTCGGAGCCCTCTAGGGAGGCGGATCGACACAATACAAAAACGAGAGGCACGTAAATTACCGCTAATTAAAACCGAAGGCAAGGATCGCGTGCCTGCCCTTTGTTCTACAGCCTTCGTGCCAGCGCAAAAGCCAGAAGGTCAGCCACGTCACGCAGGCCTAACTGAGAGCAACGGTTAAGACCGGTGCATGGCTACGATTTATTGAGTATCTTTCGCGAATACGAGTTCAAAAGACTAGCGATGCACATTTGGGGATCGTGGTATGGGCTGGAAGAGGATACACAAAGCGCATAAATGAAGTAAACTTACCAAAAAATGGGAGAAAAGTGGGTGGTCTGTTGAACTGGTTGAAGATCACGAACCACTGCGGAAAACAGAAAAGAACGAAGAGGTTCCGGTGTCGCCGTTTTTTACCGTGGCGCGCCGCAAGTGTCGGATTCGTTCGAACAAGCTTTCGTTCCAGATTCGCACAATTTTATTTAAGAAATTTAGAAAGGTGTATAAGTGTCAGGATTAATATAAAACACCATTGTTATATTTTTACCACCGTGACAGCTACGTTAGAATATTTTTTTTTTTAATACTGCCACGCGGTTACTTTTTTCGGGCATTCTTGACTTTAATTGCACAGATAATCCTACGTAATCACGATCTCGACTTGGTGAGTGACGCAGGCTTCGTTGGAGGTGCAGCTTTAGCAGTCCGGCGAGAATGACTCATGAGCAACACCAGATAGAAGGCGATAGGGCCACTAAATAAGCTACGCTTGAGAGTAACGACACTTACCCGTCTTGGGGCTTAAATTTATTGTTGCCAATTATCTTGAGTTTTATTTGAAATCTCAGGAAACGCTTTCTCTCCTCCACAAATGTTTAAACAGTTCCTGACAGAACACAAAGCAATATTACACGAGCTTTCTAACACCGAATCTGATGCTGAGGAAGTCGCGCTTTTGGATCATGACGATCGGCAGTTGCGTCTGCTTCTGTGCTAAGCACCAAGATGGCGGCGCCCACAACAATATCGGGGAACAGAGTGCCAATACGCCAATACTCCAAGCGTAGCCCATTTAGTGGCTCTAGAGGGATCGGTGGCCGAGTGGGCTAGCGCATACCAGCTCGGAGCACGTGGAGCGAAAGCTCGCGCTGCCAGAACCCAGGGATCCTCGGTTCCATCCCCACCCCTGCCCGATCTGGATGAGCATCGTACCGGCGTGCGGTCGTGTATCACTACTGCGTGGTGCACGTTAAAGACCCCAAACTAGCGGTTGTACTGCACTAGCTAAATTTCTCGTCTACAGCTGGGAGACTCGTCGCCCGTTGAGGCAAACCAAGTTCCAGGAACATACACACAACCCAATGTTTTATGCCATAGTCGATCGTTTCAGTGCATTGCCGTCATTTTCTTCCAACGGCCACGGGAGGCACGGACCTCGTGTATTGGCACATTTGACGCTCACTTGCCAAATCAAACGCATCAAAGGGCGGATTTGTTTGTGTTTTGACGCAGCGCTCGGGCCAGTGACGAACGTTTAGTCACGTTCGACAGGGGCTCGTTTTCAGTCGGCCGCCCAAACGCGGACCCAGCACTCGTGGATTGTTTACTTCACCTTTCTCGACTGAGTGCGGGGAAAAAATTGAGGCACGAGCCCGATTTTCGGCCTGCGCTCAGTCGAGAAAGACGAAGAATCCAGTGTACATGTCTTCTGTTGGTGAGCCCATTATATCCTCCTTGTGGTGAACACAGAAATTTGCGGGAAAAAACAAGCTGGACATGGCGCCCTTACCGCTCATTCACACTGGAAGCGGATCCGCGTTCGCCAAGCGGTTGCGAACGCGGTTGTATACAGATCCATTACAATGTGCACGCGCACTCGATGACATCAAGTGCGGTGCAATGGACCTTTTTCACATACCGACGGCACCAGGCGGTGACAACACGAACTCAAAATCGAGGAAGGGACCTACCTGCGCTACCAATCGATAATCGGAGCTACGCTACCAGTTTCTTCGTTCTCTGAGCAGCGGGGCGTGCCCAACGCGCCGTCCAAGTGGGGCATCCATGGCGTCCACTTAAACGTCGTGTTATTCTTTCCGTCCGCTTTCTTTTTTGCGTAACACAATTATATGTATGCTGCAATTACGTTTTCTACTCGCTGATCTACAGCCTCCTTCCGAATTTCCTCGATTTTTGGTGCCAACTTCCGCCGCTTGGCATCGGGCGCTCGCGTCGCAGAACGCTTCTCGGAAAAGGTCCATTGTACTGAATCTTTATACAACCGCTTTCGCAACCGCTTTGCGAACGCGGATCTGCTTCCAGTGTGAATGAGCGGTTGGGCAGCATTCCAATGTTTACGAATTCACAGCCCAGCGTAGGATCTCTGGACGCGTAGGAGCTGGACGCTTGGCGAAAACGGCGGTGAGAAATCTGGCGGCCGCGATTGGCCAGCGCCACACTTGACCTTGGCGGCGGCCAATCGTAGCCGCCGAATTTCTCGCCGATTTTTCCGCCAAGTGTCCGGAATTAGGGCCCCAGTACGCGCATGTTAGTCGCTTCGAAAAGCGATCAAATCACGCGTCATACCATAGCCTCCTCTATACTGACATAGCCCGCAGATCGCCACGGGAGAGAGAGAGAGAGAGAAACCTTATTTTAACCGAAGACTGGAAGCTCTTCGATCTTAGCCCAGGTCCAGGCCTATGTAGCGGTGCCGTTCTCCGTCACCCATCATAGTTTGAATGTGATGAACGAGGGATGGCCACCACAACTTCTGGAGTTCTGAAGGGGGCGGGGGGGGGGGGGGGGGACCATTCCTCCCAGCCGCTTGGGTGAGGTCGTGGGGTAACCGGGAGAGGGATTCATGTCGACTCTGGTGGGCTGCTGGGCAGTCCCAGAATGTATGTTGGTTCGAGGGGTATCCACCGCAATGGGAGCAGCTTGGGGCATGGCGTTGCGTTTGGACTCCCAGGAGACTAGGAAGAGGAAGTGACGTCAACAACGCTCTTGGATGTTGATTGGCGGAATCGCTGATGACGGCAGTTTCGCGATGCGAGATACGTTCATTCACACCTACGTCACTTCCCTCTTCCTAGTCTCCTGGGAGTCCAAAAAGCGCAACATAGCCCCCTGGGGTGTCCCGGAGCATTGGCGAAGTAATTAATATACTGCTCGGTGAGCAAAGTGTGTGTTTGTGCTTTTCTAATGAGGGATGCCTCTTCTCTTGAATGTGTATATGATGGTGAGGGTAGAAAAGAAGATTCTTCTCCTGTCATTAAAGAGGGACTCAAGCGGTTTTTGGGGAAGCTACTTTTTGGTGCGATGGCGTTAAGGAAGTGTCAGTGAATGAGTATCTTCAGTTTTAGAAGGCAGAACCGCCTATTAATCACGCAGGAATAAAATACGTGCGGACTCTTTTCTGTACTTGCGAGGACCAATGAAATTATCGTATGTTTGAAAATTTTGGCGGCCTTTCTTTCCCCGCTGCGTTGGAAACAACCGCAGCGGCAGACCAATCACAGGTCGAGGAGAACTGGTGGCGCGCGTTGCATGCCGGTCGTGCCGTCGCGGGCCGGCTTCTTCTCTGCGAACATGGCGTCGGTGGTGATCGTTGGCGTGGTCGGCGTGGTGGAAGCTCATCGTTCCGCGTAAAAGCGCTATCCTTGACTGTGAATTTTCGTCGTGTGTCGCTATGATAACCCAGCACGTACTAGAAGGGAAGATCCACCCACTCGTGCGGCGATGTCGTGGCGGCACTCTCAAGACAGCAGAAACGCCCGTGCCGTCGTGTTCGTTTACGTCGACTACAGTGGTGCTTTCTAAGCATTTGTGTCTTCGAACATCGCCCGGATTTCTTATTTGGCGCATTTCATGCGTGTGCTCAAGTTCAAGGTATTACTGGCGCGTACCGTATAAAGGATGCGAATTTTCACGCGTTTTCATCACCGGAGAAAAGTGATTAGTGTTAGCTAATCCTGAACGCTCGCAACGTCTATCTCATCACGAAATCATATTTCTACGTTGCTATATCGCTGCTAAGATTACATTGTCTTTTATAATCGTAGAAAAGGCGTGTGGCGATATTTGTACTATGGTAATGTCGTGTATTAGAGTCGTGATCGTCCAAGACGGCGTACTGCATCTTTTTATTTTCTTTTTTTTCGTCCACTGTAGCCTGCAAGCCTATCAAGAAAAATAATAATAAAGCTTTTGGCTATAGAAAACTGTCTCGTGTATATTCTGTTACGGCATTGAGTAGCAGTGCGTCCCATTTAAGAGGGGCCGCTGAAACAGATGACGACCCGCTGCGCTTGTTCTAGTGGTTGCAGGTGTGTGTACGCGCGGCGCTGAGCGGTCGTTCCGTCGCTCAGTTGCAACGGACGCAGTCGTACATACGCACTCGTTGCACATATCTGGAACCAGCCTCTCCGTCCTCCCGAGGCGAAAGTCAACGTGGCGACATCGCTTGAACATCACGTACCAGAGGTAACGTTGCGATGTCAAACGTTGGTTTGGTTAGGACTTGCCGAACTGCAAATCGAAGAACGCCCGAAGGTCTGCCAGGTTTCTGTCGTCCTCGGAACCCGAACATGACTCCGAAGCGCTGCTATCGTCCACATCGCACGCCGGAGTGGCGTCATAGGAAATCATGCCTCGAGGTCGGCTGTCCGCCGAAGAATTTCAACCTCTTAACGGCGTCAGGTCCTCGAGCGTAGAGACTCCAGCACTCCGCCATAATCGAAGCTCGAATGACAAAGAGGTTCGGCCGATGCGGCTACCTCGGGATCACTGCGCGACGGAACGTTGTCCAACGCCATTGGCCCGAGATCCTTTTGATAGGACGACGTTCTGTCGTGCAGTGATCCCGAGGCAGCCGCATCGGCCGAACCTCTTGTCATTCGAGCTTCCGATCATGGCGGAGTGCGAGTCTCTACGCTCGAGGACCTGACGCCGTTAGAGGTTGAAATTCTTCGGCGGACAGCCGACCTGGGGATGATTTCCTATGACGCCACTCCGACGTGCGATGTGGACGATAGCAGCGCTTCGGAGTCATGTTCGGGTTCCGAGGACGACGAAACGCAGACCTTTTCGGGCGTTCTTCGATTTGCGGTTTGGGCAAGTCCTAACCAAACCAACGTTTGACATCGCAGCGTTACCTCTGGTACGTGATGTCAAGCGATGTCGCCACGTTGACTTTCGCCTCGGGAGGACGGGGAAGGCTGGTTCAGACATGTGCAACGAGCCGTATTTACGGCTGCGTCCGTTGCCGCACCGGAACGACCGTCAGCGCCGCGTACACACCTTGCGACCTACAGTTCCTATACGCCGCCGTCAGCTGTTTCGGCGGCCCCTCTAAAAGGGGACGCACTGCTACTCAATGCCGTAACAGAATATAGACAGACAGTTTTCTATAGCCAAAAGCTTTATTATTATTTTTTCTTGATAGGCTTGCAGGCTACAGTGGATGAAAAAAAGAAAATAAA
This sequence comes from Ixodes ricinus, assembly GCA_037355805.1. NCBI lineage: Eukaryota > Metazoa > Arthropoda > Arachnida > Ixodida > Ixodidae > Ixodes > Ixodes ricinus. Next base: position 28,186 of record JAZHYW010016785.1, read on the forward strand.
AAGATGCAGTACGCCGTCTTGGGCGATCACGACTCTAATACACGACATTACAATAGTACAAATATCGCCACACGCCTTTTCTACGATTATAAAAGACAATGTAATCTTAGCAGCGATATAGCTACGTAGAAATATGATTTCGTGATCAGATAGACGTTGCGAGCGTTCAGGATTGCTAACACTAATCACTTTTCTCCGGTGATGAAAACGCGTGAAAATTCGCATCCTTTATACGGTACGCGCCAGTAATACCTTGAACTTGAGCACACGCATTAAATGCGCCGAATAAGAAATCCGGGCGATGTTCGAGGACACAAATGCTTAGAAAGCACCATTGTAGTCGAAGTAAACGAACACGACGGCACGGGCGTTTCTGCTGTCTTGAGAGTGCCGCCACGACATCGCCGCACGAGTAGGTGGATCTTCCCTTCTAGTACGTGCTGGGTTATCATAGCGACACACGACGAAAATTCACAGTCAAGGATAGCGCTTTTACGCGGAACGATGAGCTTCCACCACGCCGACCACGCCAACGATCACCACCGACGCCATGTTCGCAGAGAAGAACCGGCCGGCGACCCACGACCGGCATGCAACGCGCGCCACCAGTTCTCCTCAGACCTGTGATTAGTCTGCCGCTGCGGTTGTTTCCAACGCAGCGGGGAAAGAAAGGCCGCCAAAATTTTCAAACATACGATAATTTCATTGGTCCTCGCAAGTACAGAAAAGAGTCCGCACGTATTTTATTCCTGCGTGATTAATAGGCGGTTCTGCCTTCTAAAACTGAAGATACTCATTCACTGACACTTCCTTAACGCCATCGCACCAAAGTAGTAGCCCTAAAACCGCTTGAGTCCCCTTTTAAAGGGACACTCAAGTGGTTTTTGAGTTCGTGTTTTGATGATGACAGCTGAATTTAGACGCCCTAAGTATCCCTAAAAACCAAAAAGTATAGTCATACGGTGATTATTTCTTTAATAAAAATGTAATTGAAGGCCGCCAAACCTCGGATCCATCCGAAAACGAAACCACTCTCATTGGTCCTCGCACGCTTATCAAAAGGATCTCGGGCCAATGGCGTTGGACGACGTTCCGTCGCGCAGTGATCCCGAGGTAGCCGCATCGGCCGAACCTCTTTGTCATTCGAGCTTCGATCATGGCGGAGTTCTCTACGCTCGAGGACCTGACGCCGTTAGAGGTTGAAATTCTTCGGCGGACAGCCGACCTGGGGATGATTTCCTATGACGCCACTCCGACGTGCGATGTGGACGATAGCAGCGCTTCGGAGTCATGTTCGGGTTCCGAGGACGACGAAACGCAGACCTTTTCGGGCGTTTTGCGGTTTGGGCAAGTCCTAACCAAACCAACGTTTGACATCGCAGCGTTACCTCTGGTACGTGATGTCAAGCGATGTCGCCACGTTGACTTTCGCCTCGGGAGGACGGAGGGAAGGCTGGTTCAGACATGTGCAACGAGCGCGTATTTACGACTGCGTCCGTTGCAACCGGAGCGACCGGAACGACCGCTACAACAAGCGCAGCGGGTGGTCAGCACGGCGACCGCTTATATACGCCGCCGTCAGCTGTTTCAGCGGCCCCTCTAAAAGGGGACGCACTGCTACTCAATGCCGTAACAGAATATAGACAGACAGTTTTCTATAGCCAAAAGCTTTATTATTATTTTTTCTTGATAGGCTTGCAGGCTACGGTGGATGAAAAAAAGAAAATAAAAAGATGCAGTACGCCGTCTTGGACGATCACGACTCTAATACACGACATTACAATAGTACAAATATCGCCACACGCCTTTTCTACGATTATAAAAGACAATGTAATCTTAGCAGCGATATAGCAACGTAGAAATATGATTTCGTGATCAGATAGACGTTGCGAGCGTTCAGGATTGCTAACACTAATCACTTTTCTCCGGTGATGAAAACGCGTGAAAATTCGCATCCTTTATACGGTACGCGCCAGTAATACCTTGAACTTGAGCACACGCATGAAATGCGCCAAATAAGAAATCCGGGCGATGTTCGAGGACACAAATGCTTAGAAAGCACCACTGTAGTCGAAGTAAATAAACACGACGGCACGGGCGTTTCTGCTGTCTTGAGAGTGCCGCCACGACATCGCCGCACGAGTAGGTGGATCTTCCCTTCTAGTACGTGCTGGGTTATCATAGCGACACACGACGAAAATTCACAGTCAAGGATAGCGCTTTTATGCGGAACGATGAGCTTCCACCACGCCGACCACGCCAACGATCACCACCGACGCCATGTTCGCAGAGAAGAAGCCGGCCCGCGACTGGCACGACCGGCATGCAACGCGCGCCACCAGTTCTCCTCGACCTGTGATTGGTCTGCCGCTGCGGTTGTTTCCAACGCAGCGGGGAAAGAAAGGCCGCCAAAATTTTCAAACATACGATAATTTCATTGGTCCTCGCAAGTACAGAAAAGAGTCCGCACGTATTTTATTCCTGCGTGATTAATAGGCGGTTCTGCCTTCTAAAACTGAAGATACTCATTCACTGACACTTCCTTAACGCCATCGCACCAAAAAGTAGCTTCCCCAAAAACCGCTTGAGTCCCCCTTTAAGGATCTCTTTCCTAGCTTTATGTAGAGTTTTCCTTTCCACTTTTGGTTCATATTCACACTCTTCTGGCCAGGGTAGAGGGGGTCCCGGATTTGATTCGTGGGTGAGCTCGTGAGCTCGGCTATTCCCTCTCAGTCCCTGATGTCCTGGAACCCATTGGTTCTTGATTTTTAGAAGCGGGTAGCTATGCATGTGTCGTTGTAGAGTGTTGTGAATGTATGTAGGTAAATCGTTATTCAGGATAGCTCTGTGGGCATCTTGGCTATCGGTTCTAATTATAGATTCTTTCTCATATGTCATGAGTTCAGTTATGGCTGTTGCTATGGCTAGCAACTCGGCGTGCATGGGCGTTGGGGCTCTCTGATACTTGCGGGTCAGTGTTTTATTCCGGCTCCATATCGCAATAGTGCAGTGCTCCGTGCTGTAGCTGGCGTCTGTATAATAAAATACTGCGTTTGAGTGTTCCTCCTCGTTCTGGAGGCGTTTGACCCTATCTATTCTTCTCTCGATATCTCTTGTTTGATGCATATTCTTAGGGATTGGGTCAACTATAATTCTGGGGAGTTGGTCCCAAGGGGGGCTTCCAAGGGGATGGAGTGAAGGTTTGTTACATCATAGCCGAGGTTTTGAAGGATTTTCCTGCCTTGGGTTGAGGTTTTTAGCCTTTGTTCTTGCCCAAGTTTGTGTATATATATTCTATCATTTAGTGAGTTAGAGTCCTGTGGCTCCCACTTTATGGTTGGCTGCGTATCTGGGTACCCCTAGCGCCAATCGGCTGGCCTTTCGGAGTGCTGTTTCTAGTTTGGCGTGCTGTGTTTTGGTTAGTGTAATGTATGGCAAGTGGTACATTACTCTGGAGTATACTAGCGCTTCGATAAGTTTACGCAGTTCGTGTTCCTTCATGCCTCTCTCCTGTCTGGTAATTCTCCGTAACATGGCAAGAATTTGCTTTATTTGTTTTGTTAGCTTATTTATGGTAAGATTGAATTTGCCGTCATTTTGTAGTAGGTATCCCAGTATTCTTACAGAATTTCTCCGGTGTAATATGGTTTCCCATCTATCGTTAGGTTTATCATTCCTCTGTACTCAGATGCTCTACTGGTTGTGTCCTGGGTAATTACAATGTATTCAGACTTTTCGGCAGAGCAAGTGAGTTCAATGTAGGATGCATAGTGTTGGATGGTATCTATGCCCTTCTGCATTATTTCCTCTTGCTCTCCTGGGAGACCCTGTGGTCGTCCATACTGTGATATCATCTGCGTATATGCTGTGTCCTAGTCCTTGTATGAGGTTCAGCTGTCTAGGTAGATTTTTCATTACTATGTTAGAAGAGTGTTAAAGAGAGCCACGAGACGCGGTCGCCGAAAGTGAAAAGGTAAAGCGGCAGAAAACGGATGAGAAAAGAGGCATGTAACGGGCGCCCCGCTGCGGCGAGACGCCGAAAGGCACTTGTCCCCGTGCGTGGTCCCGAGCAGGGTGTAAGATAGACAGGTGGGGAAAAGGCCCATAGAAGCCTACCGCAGCGCCGTGACCGGATTGTGTACTCGTCTGCTTGCGGGTACCCCCGATTTGCAACAGATGGCGCTGCGGCGAGAGGAAAAAATTGGAATCGGATTTGCATGGAACTTTATCAGAGAGTGCGCAAAATAAACCGAGAGCACGGCAGTCCTCCATTGAAAATCCACGAGAAACCATCTCCGTCAGTTTAGCCGGTCGCACCGGTCGCCACCCGGAGTGAGAGTTCGCGGTGCTCCACATAGATGGCACCACTGAAAAAGAGAAAACCGAGGGGACACAATCCGGTCGCTCATTTGGCTCTCGTTTCCCACCTGTCTATCTTACACCCTGGTCCCGAGCGATGGAATGTCCACTCGTGCTCCTCGCGTTCCTCGGGATACCGCTTCTTAAATCCCAAAGTGGTACATAGTTTTCAAACATGGTTTGAAAACCATGTTTCGGGTCATCGCCGCTGCAAAAGCTGTGCGCTGACCACAGGCTCCCCGGGAAATGCTCTGTGCTACCAGCAGTGGCGTCACTAGGGTCAGCGGCACCCGAGGCGGTAACTCCCCCCCCCTTCTCGTGGCCCGCTGCGACACTCCTCCGGATGCGCTGCACCCCGATCCTCGCCCCCCCCCCCCACCCCGGTTCTTCCCTTGTGACGCCAATGGCTACCAGATCCTGGCGCTCCAAATCTTCGACCGAGAACTCTACGGCTTCGTCGTCGAACTGCCAGGCCTCGCGCCAATTCCAGGGCGCCGCCATGTTTATCTACGCTCGCGCCACCACGCGGAAAGAACTGGCAGGCAGGAGGGGGGGGCTGCGTTGCTTTGGGGAGCTGGATGCGGCAGGCTCTCCGAATGCACCGACACATCGTGAAAGATATCTTCACCAGAAGCCTCCGCGGCCCGTTCTTCAACAGGGAAGATGTCATGAACATTCGAGAACCCATCTCGATTAAGAAAACAAGGGAAAAGCTTTCTTGTCTTAGATATTCTCGGTGTCTGCTGACCCTTGACATCCGCGTTTCAGTCCGGGTTCATTGCGTAGTAAATATTTCGCTACCGCTTTCTTGTAGCTTTCAAATGCTTGATTGTTGGCTTCTTGTATACGGCATTACATTCGTGGCAATGTTTGAGACCGATTTTCGCGATCTACTTGCCTTTTTCAGGCAGGTGCGGCTCTGCCGAGCCGAAATAAGTGACCGAAACCGAAACCGAAACGAAGGTACTATCCGTAGCTAGCGTAGGTACACGACGTAAACGACCTGCCGACTGATCACGGAGAAGTGACCACCTCTGTTGTATCCATCACTCACGCCAAACGTACGCATAGAAAAAAATTGTTGTTACACTGGCACTCACTCTTGAGTTCTTGCTCGGAGTGAAGTTTTTTCTTCTGAGTGAGGCTGTCCATTCTTGCCGAGAGGCTGCATGGGACGGAAACTTGTGGAAGCCGTAGACGTCGCATCTGCACTCGCTTCTTAGGCAATCGCGTGACGGGCAGGGTTGTCCAAAAGAACCCTGCGTTTCCTCTGGTTGTTCGTACAACCAACAACGGCACAGTGCCGTCCGGACGAATTGCTCTGATACATTACACGGCGGTAAACAAGACCGACGCCGGCAACGTGCTAGTACTGGGAGAGGTCGCGGTCCATCGCCCCCCCCCCCAACACACACACACAAACACACGCACTGCGAGCGTCTGGGTTCGAAACTATTAATTGCCAGTTCTAAAGGATGGTACTTACTTGAAGTGGGAGCTGGAATTTACGAGGTACCAGGAGACACTCCTATCGGGCAACGAAGCAGGGTGCCTGTGGGGGTGGAGTCTAGGAACTAGTGGTGCAAAACTATCGATAGTACTATCGATAGTATCAAATAGTCACCAGAAATCTGACTATCAATAGTAAAAAAACTATCGATAGTCGACTATCGAAAAACTATCGATAGTAATCATCGATAGTCGACTATCGAAAAACTATCGATAGTACTATCGATAGTCGACTATCGGAAAATTATCGTTAATCGACTATCGGAAAACTATCGATAGTCGACTATCGTAAACCTATCGATAGTACTGTCGACAGTTTACTATCGATAGTTTTGCGACACTAGTAGTTTGCGTCGCTCCTCTTCTCTTTTTCTCGCTTTATTTTTTTCAAATGGGACACCAACTAGCCCAAGCACTTACCATCCCAACTTTGGTTCAGCTTTCAGTGATGACGAAGACGGGAGTTTGGGCGAAGAGAGGAGGAAGGGAGGCGAGCGGCGGTGCGGCAACTGTGTTCGCTCTAGTAATGCAAAACTATCGATAGTATCGTATACTCGCCGGAAATCTGACTATCGATAGTAAAAAGACTATCGATAGTACTATCGATAGTCGACTATCGAAAAACTATCGATAGTACTATCGATAGTCGACTATCGGAAAATTATCGTTAATCGACTATCGGAAAACTATCGATAGTCGACTATCGTAAACCTATCGATAGTACTGTCGACAGTTTACTATCGATAGTTTTGCGACACTAGTAGTTTGCGTCGCTCCCTCTTCTCTTTTTCTCGCTTTATTTTTTTCAAATGGGACACCAACTAGCCCAAGCACTTACCATCCCAACTTTGGTTCAGCTTTCAGTGATGACGAAGACGGGAGTTTGGGCGAAGAGAGGAGGAAGGGAGGCGAGCGGCGGTGCGGCAACTGTGTTCGCTCTAGTAATGCAAAACTATCGATAGTATCTATACTCGCCGGAAATCTGACTATCGATAGTAAAAAGACTATCGATAGTACTATCGATAGTCGACTATCGAAAAACTATCGATAGTACTATCGATAGTCGACTATCGGAAAATTATCGTTAATCGACTATCGGAAAACTATCGATAGTCGACTATCGTAAACCTATCGATAGTACTGTCGACAGTTTACTATCGATAGTTTTGCGACACTAGTAGTTTGCGTCGCTCCCTCTTCTCTTTTTCTCGCTTTATTTTTTTCAAATGGGACACCAACTAGCCCAAGCACTTACCATCCCAACTTTGGTTCAGCTTTCAGTGATGACGAAGACGGGAGTTTGGGCGAAGAGAGGAGGAAGGGAGGCGAGCGGCGGTGCGGCAACTGTGTTCGCTCTAGTAATGCAAAACTATCGATAGTATCGATACTCGCCGGAAATCTGACTATCGATAGTAAAAAGACTATCGATAGTACTATCGATAGTCGACTATCGAAAAACTATCGATAGTACTATCGATAGTCGACTATCGGAAAATTATCGTTAATCGACTATCGGAAAACTATCGATAGTCGACTATCGTAAACCTATCGATAGTACTGTCGACAGTTTACTATCGATAGTTTTGCGACACTAGTAGTTTGCGTCGCTCCCTCTTCTCTTTTTCTCGCTTTATTTTTTTCAAATGGGACACCAACTAGCCCAAGCACTTACCATCCCAACTTTGGTTCAGCTTTCAGTGATGACGAAGACGGGAGTTTGGGCGAAGAGAGGAGGAAGGGAGGCGAGCGGCGGTGCGGCAACTGTGTTCGCTCTAGTAATGCAAAACTATCGATAGTATCGATACTCGCCGGAAATCTGACTATCGATAGTAAAAAACTATCGATAGTACTATCGATAGTCGACTATCGGAAAACTATCGATAGTACTATCGATAGTCGACTATCGGAAAATTATCGTTAATCGACTATCGGAAAACTATCGATAGTCGACTATCGTAAACCTATCGATAGTACTGTCGACAGTTTACTATCGATAGTTTTGCGACACTAGTAGTTTGCGTCGCTCCCTCTTCTCTTTTTCTCGCTTTATTTTTTCAAATGGGACACCAACTAGCCCAAGCACTTACCATCCCAACTTTGGTTCAGCTTTCAGTGATGACGAAGACGGGAGTTTGGGCGAAGAGAGGAGGAAGGGAGGCGAGCGGCGGTGCGGCAACTGTGTTCGCTCTAGTAATGCAAAACTATCGATAGTATCTATACTCGCCGGAAATCTGACTATCGATAGTAAAAAAACTATCGATAGTACTATCGATAGTCGACTATCGAAAAACTATCGATAGTACTATCGATAGTCGACTATCGGAAAATTATCGTTAATCGACTATCGGAAAACTATCGATAGTCGACTATCGTAAACCTATCGATAGTACTGTCGACAGTTTACTATCGATAGTTTTGCGACACTAGTAGTTTGCGTCGCTCCCTCTTCTCTTTTTCTCGCTTTATTTTTTTCAAATGGGACACCAACTAGCCCAAGCACTTACCATCCCAACTTTGGTTCAGCTTTCAGTGATGACGAAGACGGGAGTTTGGGCGAAGAGAGGAGGAAGGGAGGCGAGCGGCGGTGCGGCAACTGTGTTCGCTCTAGTAATGCAAAACTATCGATAGTATCTATACTCGCCGGAAATCTGACTATCGATAGTAAAAAGACTATCGATAGTACTATCGATAGTCGACTATCGAAAAACTATCGATAGTACTATCGATAGTCGACTATCGGAAAATTATCGTTAATCGACTATCGGAAAACTATCGATAGTCGACTATCGTAAACCTATCGATAGTACTGTCGACAGTTTACTATCGATAGTTTTGCGACACTAGTAGTTTGCGTCGCTCCCTCTTCTCTTTTTCTCGCTTTATTTTTTCAAATGGGACACCAACTAGCCCAAGCACTTACCATCCCAACTTTGGTTCAGCTTTCAGTGATGACGAAGACGGGATTTTGGGCGAAGAGAGGAGGAAGGGAGGCGAGCGGCGGTGCGGCAACTGTGTTCGCTCTAGTAATGCAAAACTATCGATAGTATCTATACTCGCCGGAAATCTGACTATCGATAGTAAAAAAACTATCGATAGTACTATCGATAGTCGACTATCGAAAAACTATCGATAGTACTATCGATAGTCGACTATCGGAAAATTATCGTTAATCGACTATCGGAAAACTATCGATAGTCCGACTATCGTAAACCTATCGATAGTACTGTCGACAGTTTACTATCGATAGTTTTGCGACACTAGTAGTTTGCGTCGCTCCCTCTTCTCTTTTTCTCGCTTTATTTTTTTCAAATGGGACACCAACTAGCCCAAGCACTTACCATCCCAACTTTGGTTCAGCTTTCAGTGATGACGAAGACGGGAGTTTGGGCGAAGAGAGGAGGAAGGGAGGCGAGCGGCGGTGCGGCAACTGTGTTCGCTCTAGTAATGCAAAACTATCGATAGTATCGATACTCGCCGGAAATCTGACTATCGATAGTAAAAAGACTATCGATAGTACTATCGATAGTCGACTATCGAAAAACTATCGATAGTACTATCGATAGTCGACTATCGGAAAATTATCGTTAATCGACTATCGGAAAACTATCGATAGTCGACTATCGTAAACCTATCGATAGTACTGTCGACAGTTTACTATCGATAGTTTTGCGACACTAGTAGTTTGCGTCGCTCCCTCTTCTCTTTTTCTCGCTTTATTTTTTTCAAATGGGACACCAACTAGCCCAAGCACTTACCATCCCAACTTTGGTTCAGCTTTCAGTGATGACGAAGACGGGAGTTTGGGCGAAGAGAGGAGGAAGGGAGGCGAGCGGCGGTGCGGCAACTGTGTTCGCTCTAGTAATGCAAAACTATCGATAGTATCGATACTCGCCGGAAATCTGACTATCGATAGTAAAAAAACTATCGATAGTACTATCGATAGTCGACTATCGAAAAACTATCGATAGTACTATCGATAGTCGACTATCGGAAAATTATCGATTAATCGACTATCGGAAAACTATCGATAGTCGACTATCGTAAACCTATCGATAGTACTGTCGACAGTTTACTATCGATAGTTTTGCGACACTAGTAGTTTGCGTCGCTCCCTCTTCTCTTTTTCTCGCTTTATTTTTTTCAAATGGGACACCAACTAGCCCAAGCACTTACCATCCCAACTTTGGTTCAGCTTTCAGTGATGACGAAGACGGGAGTTTGGGCGAAGAGAGGAGGAAGGGAGGCGAGCGGCGGTGCGGCAACTGTGTTCGCTCTAGTAATGCAAAACTATCGATAGTATCGATACTCGCCGGAAATCTGACTATCGATAGTAAAAAAGACTATCGATAGTACTATCGATAGTCGACTATCGAAAAACTATCGATAGTACTATCGATAGTCGACTATCGGAAAATTATCGTTAATCGACTATCGGAAAACTATCGATAGTCGACTATCGTAAACCTATCGATAGTACTGTCGACAGTTTACTATCGATAGTTTTGCGACACTAGTAGTTTGCGTCGCTCCCTCTTCTCTTTTTCTCGCTTTATTTTTTTCAAATGGGACACCAACTAGCCCAAGCACTTACCATCCCAACTTTGGTTCAGCTTTCAGTGATGACGAAGACGGGAGTTTGGGCGAAGAGAGGAGGAAGGGAGGCGAGCGGCGGTGCGGCAACTGTGTTCGCTCTAGTAATGCAAAACTATCGATAGTATCGATACTCGCCGGAAATCTGACTATCGATAGTAAAAAGACTATCGATAGTACTATCGATAGTCGACTATCGAAAAACTATCGATAGTACTATCGATAGTCGACTATCGGAAAATTATCGTTAATCGACTATCGGAAAACTATCGATAGTCGACTATCGTAAACCTATCGATAGTACTGTCGACAGTTTACTATCGATAGTTTTGCGACACTAGTAGTTTGCGTCGCTCCCTCTTCTCTTTTTCTCGCTTTATTTTTTCAAATGGGACACCAACTAGCCCAAGCACTTACCATCCCAACTTTGGTTCAGCTTTCAGTGATGACGAAGACGGGAGTTTGGGCGAAGAGAGGAGGAAGGGAGGCGAGCGGCGGTGCGGCAACTGTGTTCGCTCTAGTAATGCAAAACTATCGATAGTATCGATAGCTCGCCGGAAATCTGACTATCGATAGTAAAAAAACTATCGATAGTACTATCGATAGTCGACTATCGAAAAACTATCGATAGTACTATCGATAGTCGACTATCGGAAAATTATCGTTAATCGACTATCGGAAAACTATCGATAGTCGACTATCGTAAACCTATCGATAGTACTGTCGACAGTTTACTATCGATAGTTTTGCGACACTAGTAGTTTGCGTCGCTCCCTCTTCTCTTTTTCTCGCTTTATTTTTTTCAAATGGGACACCAACTAGCCCAAGCACTTACCATCCCAACTTTGGTTCAGCTTTCAGTGATGACGAAGACGGGAGTTTGGGCGAAGAGAGGAGGAAGGGAGGCGAGCGGCGGTGCGGCAACTGTGTTCGCTCTAGTAATGCAAAACTATCGATAGTATCGATACTCGCCGGAAATCTGACTATCGATAGTAAAAAAACTATCGATAGTACTATCGATAGTCGACTATCGAAAAACTATCGATAGTACTATCGATAGTCGACTATCGGAAAATTATCGTTAATCGACTATCGGAAAACTATCGATAGTCGACTATCGTAAACCTATCGATAGTACTGTCGACAGTTTACTATCGATAGTTTTGCGACACTAGTAGTTTGCGTCGCTCCCTCTTCTCTTTTCTCGCTTTATTTTTTTCAAATGGGACACCAACTAGCCCAAGCACTTACCATCCCAACTTTGGTTCAGCTTTCAGTGATGACGAAGACGGGAGTTTGGGCGAAGAGAGGAGGAAGGGAGGCGAGCGGCGGTGCGGCAACTGTGTTCGCTCTAGTAATGCAAAACTATCGATAGTATCTATACTCGCCGGAAATCTGACTATCGATAGTAAAAAAACTATCGATAGTACTATCGATAGTCGACTATCGAAAAACTATCGATAGTACTATCGATAGTCGACTATCGGAAAATTATCGTTAATCGACTATCGGAAAACTATCGATAGTCGACTATCGTAAACCTATCGATAGTACTGTCGACAGTTTACTATCGATAGTTTTGCGACACTAGTAGTTTGCGTCGCTCCCTCTTCTCTTTTCTCGCTTTATTTTTTCAAATGGGACACCAACTAGCCCAAGCACTTACCATCCCAACTTTGGTTCAGCTTTCAGTGATGACGAAGACGGGAGTTTGGGCGAAGAGAGGAGGAAGGGAGGCGAGCGGCGGTGCGGCAACTGTGTTCGCTCTAGTGATGCAAAACTATCGATAGTACTATCGATAGCTCGCCGAAAATCTGACTATCGATAGTAAAAAGACTATCGATAGTACTATCGATAGTCGACTATCGAAAAACTATCGATAGTACTATCGATAGTCGACTATCGGAAAATTATCGTTAATCGACTATCGGAAAACTATCGATAGTCGACTATCGTAAACCTATCGATAGTACTGTCGACAGTTTACTATCGATAGTTTTGCGACACTAGTAGTTTGCGTCGCTCCCTCTTCTCTTTTTCTCGCTTTATTTTTTTCAAATGGGACACCAACTAGCCCAAGCACTTACCATCCCAACTTTGGTTCAGCTTTCAGTGATGACGAAGACGGGAGTTTGGGCGAAGAGAGGAGGAAGGGAGGCGAGCGGCGGTGCGGCAACTGTGTTCGCTCTAGTAGTGCAAAACTATCGATAGTAATCGATAGCTCGCCGGAAATCTGACTATCGATAGTAAAAAGACTATCGATAGTACTATCGATAGTCGACTATCGAAAAACTATGATAGTACTATCGATAGTCGACTATCGGAAAATTATCGTTAATCGACTATCGGAAAACTATCGATAGTCGACTATCGTAAACCTATCGATAGTACTGTCGACAGTTTACTATCGATAGTTTTGCGACACTAGTAGTTTGCGTCGCTCCCTCTTCTCTTTTTCTCGCTTTATTTTTTCAAATGGGACACCAACTAGCCCAAGCACTTACCATCCCAACTTTGGTTCAGCTTTCAGTGATGACGAAGACGGGAGTTTGGGCGAAGAGAGGAGGAAGGGAGGCGAGCGGCGGTGCGGCAACTGTGTTCGCTCTAGTAATGCAAAACTATCGATAGTATCTATGCTCGCCGGAAATCTGACTATCGATAGTAAAAAAACTATCGATAGTACTATCGATAGTCGACTATCGAAAAACTATCGATAGTACTATCGATAGTCGACTATCGGAAAATTATCGTTAATCGACTATCGGAAAACTATCGATAGTCGACTATCGTAAACCTATCGATAGTACTGTCGACAGTTTACTATCGATAGTTTTGCGACACTAGTAGTTTGCGTCGCTCCCTCTTCTCTTTTTCTCGCTTTATTTTTTCAAATGGGACACCAACTAGCCCAAGCACTTACCATCCCAACTTTGGTTCAGCTTTCAGTGATGACGAAGACGGGAGTTTGGGCGAAGAGAGGAGGAAGGAGGCGAGCGGCGGTGCGGCAACTGTGTTCGCTCTAGTGATGCAAAACTATCGATAGTACTATCGATAGTCGCCATCGAAAATCTGACTATCGATAGTAAAAAAACTATCGATAGTACTATCGATAGTCGACTATCGAAAATATGATAGCTATCGATAGTCGACTATCGGAAAATTATCGTTAATCGACTATCGGAAAACTATCGATAGTCGACTATCGTAAACCTATCGATAGTACTGTCGACAGTTTACTATCGATAGTTTTGCGACACTAGTAGTTTGCGTCGCTCCCTCTTCTCTTTTCTCGCTTTATTTTTTCAAATGGGACACCAACTAGCCCAAGCACTTACCATCCCAACTTTGGTTCAGCTTTCAGTGATGACGAAGACGGGAGTTTGGGCGAAGAGAGGAGGAAGGGAGGCGAGCGGCGGTGCGGCAACTGTGTTCGCTCTAGTAGTGCAAAACTATCGATAGTACTATCGATAGCTCGCCGAAAATCTGACTATCGATAGTAAAAAAAACTATCGATAGTACTATCGATAGTCGACTATCGAAAACTATCGATAGTACTATCGATAGTCGACTATCGGAAAATTATCGTTAATCGACTATCGGAAAACTATCGATAGTCGACTATCGTAAACCTATCGATAGTACTGTCGACAGTTTACTATCGATAGTTTTGCGACACTAGTAGTTTGCGTCGCTCCCTCTTCTCTTTTCTCGCTTTATTTTTTCAAATGGGACACCAACTAGCCCAAGCACTTACCATCCCAACTTTGGTTCAGCTTTCAGTGATGACGAAGACGGGAGTTTGGGCGAAGAGGAGGAAGGGAGGCGAGCGGCGGTGCGGCAACTGTGTTCGCTCTAGTAGTGCAAAACTATCGATAGTCATCGATAGCTCGCCGAAAATCTGACTATCGATAGTAAATATAAAAACTATCGATAGTACTATCGATAGTCGACTATCGAATAGTACTATCGATAGTCGACTATCGGAAAATTATCGTTAATCGACTATCGGAAAACTATCGATAGTCGACTATCGTAAACCTATCGATAGTACTGTCGACAGTTTACTATCGATAGTTTTGCGACACTAGTAGTTTGCGTCGCTCCCTCTTCTCTTTTTCTCGCTTTATTTTTTCAAATGGGACACCAACTAGCCCAAGCACTTACCATCCCAACTTTGGTTCAGCTTTCAGTGATGACGAAGACGGGAGTTTGGGCGAAGAGAGGAGGAAGGGAGGCGAGCGGCGGTGCGGCAACTGTGTTCGCTCTAGTAGTGCAAAACTATCGATAGTACTATCGATAGCTCGACCAGAAATCTGACTATCGATAGTAAAAAGACTATCGATAGTACTATCGATAGTCGACTATCGAAAAACTATCGATAGTCGACTATCGGAAAATTATCGTTAATCGACTATCGGAAAACTATCGATAGTCGACTATCGTAAACCTATCGATAGTACTGTCGACAGTTTACTATCGATAGTTTTGCGACACTAGTAGTTTGCGTCGCTCCCTCTTCTCTTTTTCTCGCTTTATTTTTTTCAAATGGGACACCAACTAGCCCAAGCACTTACCATCCCAACTTTGGTTCAGCTTTCAGTGATGACGAAGACGGGAGTTTGGGCGAAGAGAGGAGGAAGGGAGGCGAGCGGCGGTGCGGCAACTGTGTTCGCTCTAGTGGTGCAAAACTATCGATAGTACTATCGATAGTCTCCATGCCGAAAAATCTGACTATCGATAGTAATAAAAAGACTATCGATAGTACTATCGATAGTCGACTATCGAAAAACTATCGATAGTCGACTATCGGAAAATTATCGTTAATCGACTATCGGAAAACTATCGATAGTCGACTATCGTAAACCTATCGATAGTACTGTCGACAGTTTACTATCGATAGTTTTGCGACACTAGTAGTTTGCGTCGCTCTCTCTTCTCTTTTTCTCGCTTTATTTTTTCAAATGGGACACCAACTAGCCCAAGCACTTACCATCCCAACTTTGGTTCAGCTTTCAGTGATGACGAAGACGGGAGTTTGGGCGAAGAGAGGAGGAAGGGAGGCGAGCGGCGGTGCGGCAACTGTGTTCGCTCTAGTGGTGCAAAACTATCGATAGTACTATCGATAGCTCGCTACCGAAAATCTGACTATCGATAGTAAAAAAAAACTATCGATAGTACTATCGATAGTCGACTATCGAAAAACTATCGATAGTCGACTATCGGAAAATTATCGTTAATCGACTATCGGAAAACTATCGATAGTCGACTATCGTAAACCTATCGATAGTACTGTCGACAGTTTACTATCGATAGTTTTGCGACACTAGTAGTTTGCGTCGCTCTCTTCTCTTTTTCTCGCTTTATTTTTTTCAAATGGGACACCAACTAGCCCAAGCACTTACCATCCCAACTTTGGTTCAGCTTTCAGTGATGACGAAGACGGGAGTTTGGGCGAAGAGAGGAGGAAGGGAGGCGAGCGGCGGTGTGGCAACTGTGTTCGCTCTAGTGGTGCAAAACTATCGATAGTACTATCGATAGTCTCCATAGCCGCCAAAAATCTGACTATCGATAGTAACAAAAAACTATCGATAGTACTATCGATAGTCGACTATCGATAAAACTATCGATAGTCGACTATCGGAAAATTATCGTTAATCGACTATCGGAAAACTATCGATAGTCGACTATCGTAAACCTATCGATAGTACTGTCGACAGTTTACTATCGATAGTTTTGCGACACTAGTAGTTTGCGTCGCTCCTCTTCTCTTTTTCTCGCTTTATTTTTTTCAAATGGGACACCAACTAGCCCAAGCACTTACCATCCCAACTTTGGTTCAGCTTTCAGTGATGACGAAGACGGGAGTTTGGGCGAAGAGAGGAGGAAGGGAGGCGAGCGGCGGTGTGGCAACTGTGTTCGCTCTAGTGGTGCAAAACTATCGATAGTACTATCGATAGTCTCCATAGCCGCCAAAATCTGACTATCGATAGTAAAAAAAGACTATCGATAGTACTATCGATAGTCGACTATCGAAAAACTATCGTATACGATAGTCGACTATCGGAAAATTATCGTTAATCGACTATCGGAAAACTATCGATAGTCGACTATCGTAAACCTATCGATAGTACTGTCGACAGTTTACTATCGATAGTTTTGCGACACTAGTAGTTTGCGTCGCTCTCTCTTCTCTTTTTCTCGCTTTATTTTTTTCAAATGGGACACCAACTAGCCCAAGCACTTACCATCCCAACTTTGGTTCAGCTTTCAGTGATGACGAAGACGGGAGTTTGGGCGAAGAGAGGAGGAAGGGAGGCGAGCGGCGGTGTGGCAACTGTGTTCGCTCTAGTGGTGCAAAACTATCGATAGTACTATCGATAGTCTCCATAGCCGCCAAAATCTGACTATCGATAGTAAAAAAAAGACTATCGATAGTACTATCGATAGTCGACTATCGAAAATAGTACTATCGATAGTCGACTATCGGAAAATTATCGTTAATCGACTATCGGAAAACTATCGATAGTCGACAATCGTAAACCTATCGATAGTACTGTCGACAGTTTACTATCGATAGTTTTGCGACACTAGTAGTTTGCGTCGCTCTCTCTTCTCTTTTTCTCGCTTTATTTTTTTCAAATGGGACACCAACTAGCCCAAGCACTTACCATCCCAACTTTGGTTCAGCTTTCAGTGATGACGAAGACGGGAGTTTGGGCGAAGAGAGGAGGAAGGGAGGCGAGCGGCGGTGTGGCAACTGTGTTCGCTCTAGTGGTGCAAAACTATCGATAGTACTATCGATAGTCTCCATAGCCGCCAAAATCTGACTATCGATAGTAAAAAAAAGACTATCGATAGTACTATCGATAGTCGACTATCGAAAAACTATCGATAGTACTATCGATAGTCGACTATCGGAAAATTATCGTTAATCGACTATCGGAAAACTATCGATAGTCGACTATCGTAAACCTATCGATAGTACTGTCGACAGTTTACTATCGATAGTTTTGCGACACTAGTAGTTTGCGTCGCTCTCTCTTCTCTTTTTCTCGCTTTATTTTTTTCAAATGGGACACCAACTAGCCCAAGCACTTACCATCCCAACTTTGGTTCAGCTTTCAGTGATGACGAAGACGGGAGTTTGGGCGAAGAGAGGAGGAAGGGAGGCGAGCGGCGGTGTGGCAACTGTGTTCGCTCTAGTGGTGCAAAACTATCGATAGTACTATCGATAGTCTCCATAGCCGCCAAAAATCTGACTATCGATAGTAAAAAAAAACTATCGATAGTACTATCGATAGTCGACTATCGAATAATACTATCGATAGTCGACTATCGGAAAATTATCGTTAATCGACTATCGGAAAACTATCGATAGTCGACTATCGTAAACCTATCGATAGTACTGTCGACAGTTTACTATCGATAGTTTTGCGACACTAGTAGTTTGCGTCGCTCTCTTCTCTTTTTCTCGCTTTATTTTTTTCAAATGGGACACCAACTAGCCCAAGCACTTACCATCCCAACTTTGGTTCAGCTTTCAGTGATGACGAAGACGGGAGTTTGGGCGAAGAGAGGAGGAAGGGAGGCGAGCGGCGGTGTGGCAACTGTGTTCGCTCTAGTGGTGCAAAACTATCGATAGTACTATCGATAGTCTCCATAGCCGCCAAAAATCTGACTATCGATAGTAAAAAAAGACTATCGATAGTACTATCGATAGTCGACTATCGAAAAACTAGTATCGATAGTCGACTATCGGAAAATTATCGTTAATCGACTATCGGAAAACTATCGATAGTCGACAATCGTAAACCTATCGATAGTACTGTCGACAGTTTACTATCGATAGTTTTGCGACACTAGTAGTTTGCGTCGCTCTCTCTTCTCTTTTTCTCGCTTTATTTTTTCAAATGGGACACCAACTAGCCCAAGCACTTACCATCCCAACTTTGGTTCAGCTTTCAGTGATGACGAAGACGGGAGTTTGGGCGAAGAGAGGAGGAAGGGAGGCGAGCGGCGGTGCGGCAACTGTGTTCGCTCTAGTGGTGCAAAACTATCGATAGTACTATCGATAGTCTCCATAGCCGCCAAAATCTGACTATCGATAGTAAAAAAAAGACTATCGATAGTACTATCGATAGTCGACTATCGAATAGAAGCTATCGATAGTCGACTATCGGAAAATTATCGTTAATCGACTATCGGAAAACTATCGATAGTCGACAATCGTAAACCTATCGATAGTACTGTCGACAGTTTACTATCGATAGTTTTGCGACACTAGTAGTTTGCGTCGCTCCTCTTCTCTTTTTCTCGCTTTATTTTTTTCAAATGGGACACCAACTAGCCCAAGCACTTACCATCCCAACTTTGGTTCAGCTTTCAGTGATGACGAAGACGGGAGTTTGGGCGAAGAGAGGAGGAAGGGAGGCGAGCGGCGGTGTGGCAACTGTGTTCGCTCTAGTGGTGCAAAACTATCGATAGTACTATCGATAGTCTCCATAGCCGCCAAAATCTGACTATCGATAGTAAAAAAAACTATCGATAGTACTATCGATAGTCGACTATCGAAATATGTAACTATCGATAGTCGACTATCGGAAAATTATCGTTAATCGACTATCGGAAAACTATCGATAGTCGACAATCGTAAACCTATCGATAGTACTGTCGACAGTTTACTATCGATAGTTTTGCGACACTAGTAGTTTGCGTCGCTCCCTCTTCTCTTTTTCTCGCTTTATTTTTTTCAAATGGGACACCAACTAGCCCAAGCACTTACCATCCCAACTTTGGTTCAGCTTTCAGTGATGACGAAGACGGGAGTTTGGGCGAAGAGAGGAGGAAGGGAGGCGAGCGGCGGTGTGGCAACTGTGTTCGCTCTAGTGGTGCAAAACTATCGATAGTACTATCGATAGTCTCCATAGCCACCAAAAATCTGACTATCGATAGTAAAAAAAAGACTATCGATAGTACTATCGATAGTCGACTATCGAAAAGAAGCTATCGATAGTCGACTATCGGAAAATTATCGTTAATCGACTATCGGAAAACTATCGATAGTCGACTATCGTAAACCTATCGATAGTACTGTCGACAGTTTACTATCGATAGTTTTGCGACACTAGTAGTTTGCGTCGCTCTCTCTTCTCTTTTTCTCGCTTTATTTTTTTCAAATGGGACACCAACTAGCCCAAGCACTTACCATCCCAACTTTGGTTCAGCTTTCAGTGATGACGAAGACGGGAGTTTGGGCGAAGAGAGGAGGAAGGGAGGCGAGCGGCGGTGTGGCAACTGTGTTCGCTCTAGTGGTGCAAAACTATCGATAGTACTATCGATAGTCTCCATAGCCGCCAAAAATCTGACTATCGATAGTAAAAAACAAAGAACTATCGATAGTACTATCGATAGTCGACTATCGAAAAACATCGATAGTCGACTATCGGAAAATTATCGTTAATCGACTATCGGAAAACTATCGATAGTCGACAATCGTAAACCTATCGATAGTACTGTCGACAGTTTACTATCGATAGTTTTGCGACACTAGTAGTTTGCGTCGCTCTCTCTTCTCTTTTTCTCGCTTTATTTTTTTCAAATGGGACACCAACTAGCCCAAGCACTTACCATCCCAACTTTGGTTCAGCTTTCAGTGATGACGAAGACGGGAGTTTGGGCGAAGAGAGGAGGAAGGGAGGCGAGCGGCGGTGTGGCAACTGTGTTCGCTCTAGTGGTGCAAAACTATCGATAGTACTATCGATAGTCTCCATAGCCGCCAAAAATCTGACTATCGATAGTAAAAAAAAACTATCGATAGTACTATCGATAGTCGACTATCGAAAATACTATCGATAGTCGACTATCGGAAAATTATCGTTAATCGACTATCGGAAAACTATCGATAGTCGACAATCGTAAACCTATCGATAGTACTGTCGACAGTTTACTATCGATAGTTTTGCGACACTAGTAGTTTGCGTCGCTCCTCTTCTCTTTTTCTCGCTTTATTTTTTTCAAATGGGACACCAACTAGCC
>JAZHYW010016786.1:0-104897 GCA_037355805.1 Ixodes ricinus
TTGAGCAAACAGTTTTGTGCAGTAAAAAAAAGCAAAACAATCACATACAAAAATTATACATTAGCAAATCGAATAACAAAAACAAGACACAGAGCGTTAAAATATGTAAAAATATGTTACGCAACTCTTTAAGAGATATTGTTTCTAGATTTCTATTTGTTTATTCAAAGTTGTTTAGATGCTTTGGAATTGAATACCGAAGCATTTGCTGCTCATAATCTGACATGCTTGTGGGAACCTTCTAATATTCAATATAGCGGGTCAAATAAACCGTATTAGTTTTTTCTAATGCAAATATCTCGTTTAACAGAACACTTTCTTTTGTTTTCATTCCTAATGGTGATTTGAAGTGTATAATCAAATAGGTTATGAATATTTAATATTTTCAGATTACTAAACATGGTCACAGTGTGAGGGTCAAAAGGTGCGTTGAAAGTGGCTGTAAACATTTTTTAAGCAGTTACGGTTTGTTGAGGTTGGATGCCATAGTTGTGCCCCAAAAAGGCTCCAATAACTTAGAGTGAGTAAAACAGATAATGGTAAATAATTATTTTCAAGCGGACTGGTAGAATTTGGCTGTGGCGATATGTTAAACCAACAACGCGTGACAATATGCAAACCAAATAATTTACACGGCTATCCCATGACAAATTTTCAAAAACAAAGACACCTAGTGTTTTAAAATTATCCACGATCACTTTCGGACTTGAGCTAAAAACTATAGCCATGGCATAAAAATTGTGTCTTTTTAGGACGAAAGAATAGAGCCTTTGTCTTTTCAGTGTTAATACTAAGTCAATTTTCCCTGATTTAGCAGAGTTTACTGCGAAGGCTAACTATACACCAGAAAATGTCAATTAGGCCCAGCTTATTTTTTATTTCGATGAGCGACAACAAAATCCTACGCGGGTGATGAAACAAAATATAAACCTAGCAAGCCACACTAGTTCACCTTGATGCAAGCAGAGTGCCTCGGCCGACAAGTAAGGCTCTATTCTTTGTCATTTGTCATATTTGGTGGGAATAGTCAAGTAAATGAAAATAAGCCAATTTCTCTTGCATGCGACAGGTGCAAAAGAAATTCGTAAATCTCGATAAACGACCTGGAGATAAGATTGGGGCGATGGTCGACTTGTTTGAGGCGCATAATGTCGCACTTTCAGACTGTGTAGTTCTAGTT
This sequence comes from Ixodes ricinus, assembly GCA_037355805.1. Classification (NCBI taxonomy): domain Eukaryota; kingdom Metazoa; phylum Arthropoda; class Arachnida; order Ixodida; family Ixodidae; genus Ixodes; species Ixodes ricinus. The sequence goes on from JAZHYW010016786.1 coordinate 1,181, forward strand.
TAAGTCCTCCTTTTGTATAATTTTATCCTTATTTGTTTAATTTAACTTGTTTTGTTTTCTATTTTTGAGGCATCAAGCACATAATGCTTCCGATAATTCACATTTAGAAGCGTTTTAATCATACTCTGTGGATTTCTAGTGCTCGTAATAGCCCAAGGAGCACCAAAAAGTGACCTTCCATCGGCCGACGGTTGGCCAGTATCTGGACTGCTTGGCCACTGACAGGTTCTTGGCCACCGAGAAAAGAGACCGGCCACAAGAGCGGCAAGTATCCGGCAACAAACTAGCTCTTTTTAGCGAGGTGGCCTGAGACATAAAAACTTACAGTAAGTGCAACAACCAGTAGTGCTGATTTTCAGCTTGGCCGCCGGACACATAAACGCGGTTGGCCAGTATTTGGCCAAGAGTGCTCATTTTCAGCTTTGCCGTCGAGGACGTAAGCCGGCCGCTAAGTGCAAAGGCCAGCAGCGCTGATTTTCAGCTTGGCCGTTGGGGACATAAACAAGGCCGGCAAGTGCTTGGCCAGCAGTGCTGATTTTAAGCTAGTCCGCCGGGGACATAAGCAAGCCCAGCAAGTTTTCGGCCAGACGTGCTGATTTTCAGCTTGGCCGCCAGGGACATAAACACTGCCGGAAAGTGTCTTGTCACGAGTGTTGATTTTCAGCATGGCCGTCGGAGACATAAACCCACATGGCAAGTGCTTGCAAGCAGTGCTGATTTTCAGCTTGACAGCTTTGGACATAAACAAGGCCGGCAAGTGCTTGCCCAGAAGTGCTGATTTTCAGCTTGGCCACCGGAGACACCCATAATCTAAACTTATAGGTTTGACAAAACTTTGACATGACGACGGGCAGCGAAACAACCATCATGAGCGGGTAGTTGGCAGCGTTGTAGTACATGCCTCACACCTACATTGTTAGTGCCAGCAAACAATCACCGTTCTATTCTGTTTTTTGTTTCTTCAGACTTGAAAGGCTATTGTCTTAACTACCACTTTCGTGCGATTTAGCTCATTTAATACATTAAACCAACAGGGAAATTGTGGCCGTCGTCGCTTTGTTTAAATACAATCCGAAAACACCGCCGATGTCATTTTCGCGCGAACAATATCGCTCAGTCGTTGCGCGACAGCGCGTATACGACAACAGAATTTTTTCAGTTAGTGCTTCCCCTATTTTCCTCCCACCTGGCTTGTAGGTTTTATTAAAGAATTTAAATTCGAAGGGAAAAGAAGCACTAAAGTCATTCACAGAGTGACAAATACAGGGCGTGTCTTTCGAACGCCCTGCCTCCAGCACGCGCTCCGTGTCTTCCGCCGAGCTTTGGCTCAGGGCGCGGAGGTGCAAAAGACGACATAGTTTTGTCGAAGGCAGGACGCTGGCGCTGGGTGCGCAACAACTGAAGCTCCTCTTTGTCGTTCTCACATTATCAGTGACCAGAACGTTTCGCCATTACCAATGTCACGCTATGTGGATAAAACTAGCACTCAGCTTATAATCAATAGCATTCGCGCTCCCCGAATTACCTACGGAATGATGAGGTCGGCATGGCAATTACATGAATCAAATAAATCCACACTACAGCGCACCGAAGTAGCGAGTGTGCAAAGTATGGTGCCTCTTAGGCCGCACCACTTCGACACGTGTTGTCACAAAGCTCTTTAGAAAAAAAATCGATACGAAGGAACTTTTTTAGCGTAGAGAACAAGCGAAATTAACGCAATAATAATGACCACAACTGGATTAGTCCATGACACTTACATCATTCATATGTCTCAAGTCGCCACATCTGAAACTGGAAAAACCTACGACATATTTTTTGTCTGTTTTTTTTAAACATGCCTCGTCACACCGTTTTAGTTACTTCGTGGCTACCATGCTTTAATTTAGAATAAACCGCAGCACATGCTGCGGGCTCTCTTGGCCTATCAGGCGCCAGAAATGTTGCGATGCTGCGCGGAGGTGCGCCGAGCACTGCAACGTCTTTGCAGCCGTTTGCAAGGTAAAGTATTCTCAACGACAATGCAGCCTATGGCAACATCAGTAAGCTAACGGTGGTCGAAATTTCAACGCTCACATTTTAGCAGAGCGAGCGCGGTCGCCCAGATCGAGGCGAAGTGGGCTCTCGTGTCCCGATTGCTACGTCGTTGCTCTTTCTTGCACCGATACTCGGGACAGCTCTCCGGAGACTGCATGCGGGTCAAATACAAGAGTATATATCGCAATATACTATCGTTACAACGTGTCAAGAGGGGTACTACCTCGACAATGGCATAAGGACGGCCGTTAAGTCCGTTGACGCACACGTCTAAAAGCGTTAAGTCCGTCGACGCACACGTCGAAAACGACGAAATAGACAATAAAAACACTTTAACACCCGAAACAAAAGTCTAATTACTTAATCGTGAGTTGCGCGTCGCCTTAGGAATGCCCTATTACCACACTATTCTAAGAATTCCTCAAAAAGCAAGCGCCGCAGTTGATATTTTTTTTCTTTTCTAATAGTTTTGAGATGTTAAAGTTTTAGGTCTTTCGAACCCAAAGCCCTAACATTTGTTCTCAGCATGGTATTAGAATCGCTTTTTTTAACTTCAGTTTTGGGAATCTTTGCATCTTTGTGGCATTTGATTACTTGGTTTAAGAAATGATACAAGTTTTTGTTACTTGTGTACAACCCTCGTAAGATAAAACCCTGTTATTAGCGTGCTGCGAAATCAACTGCACAACTTATTTCTGCGTAATATGTTCTTCCTTTGTCAGTTCAGTTTATTTATGGACATCGTCCGGAAAATGAAGGCGCTGTTTTTTCTTCATTTCAATTTAGAATGTGGGTTAGACGGCGTAAAACATGGGATCTTCATGATTCCCATTTTCCGTTAAACCTTGACCCGGTTTTGGCGTTCCTTTGGGACTCCAAAACTAGCCTACCTGCAGCAGTCCTGTTCAGTCGGTAATGGCAGCAGAGCAGATGCTATGTGTATTTTAGGCTAATCGCGTCTCCAGTTACGTTCATTTGACTATTGCCTACAAGCGGGCAGAGCTTGGCACATGCCTGAACGACACTGCTTGGTAGACCACTCACCTAGCTCCCACTCTACTATCATCTTTGGGACCGACTTACAAAAGCACCCACTGAAAAATCATCTCGCTGTGTTCATTGTTAGTATGCAATTAAAGATACGTCTTTGTGGACGCACCGCCCAGCAGACCTTGAAGGAGAGCCTGCTTTTCGGGCTGGGGAGGAGGAGGCTAGTTAAACCCTGGAGCGAGGGAGATGTTTCCTACTTACCACTCCCGCAACCCATCTGCTTCCTCCTCCCCAGCATTCCTTTTACTCACCCTGAACTCTTAACTGCAGCCTGCGTGGCTTGCGTGGAAAGTGGACCAGAGTACCAGCGTATATTGGCTAAACAACTCCTCAGAAAAATCGACAGACATCCACAAGGCATTGCTGGCACAGCGTGCAACCCCGAGAATCGAAAGTTACGCGCCAGCGGAGCTATTCATAGGACGAAGACAGCGCGCAAACGTGCCAGTAAAGCCTGAATCTCCCCAACCTCGCTGGAACAACACCGAATTTCGTTTCAGAAATGTAATATACAAGTAGAAGATGCCCCAACACTGTGACGAGCGCCGCAGAACACGTGAGCTCGACACCTTTCTACATGGAACTGCGGTCAGAATTCTAACGGGAGGAGCGTCTTATGGCCGCAATCTAGGGTCAGCGCTTCAGGCCCGTTCCTACGTGGTGCAGACGACAACCGGCGATAAACGGTGAGCAAAGTGGCAAATGCAACCGGCCGTGGCAAGTATACCGTCGCAAGGAGTGGACGTGTGAGTCGTTTACCTGACCGATTTGGGAAAATGCGAGAATTCTTCCAAAGTGGAGGAGGTGTCGGGAAATCATCATCATCGCCACCGCCACCGGGTGACCCTGGACTCTGCCCGCCGCTTCAGCGCGCTGGTCCTCTCTCCACCAGATCGCGACTCAATACTACACGACTCACACCTGTATTGCGATGCTAAAATGAACTTACGCAGTGCAATCAACCTTATATCGACCACGACACAAACGATTTCTTCACAGAATTCACAGAAGTTATTGAGGGGCGGTTTGGTTTGACAAATTGCAACTTGTTCCGCATCATGCTGAATCTTCACAGAGTCCTTCCATTTCGTTTTTTTTGTATGTGTGGTTGTCCTGCAGTGCCCGTATCGACATATATCTTGGAATAAATCGTTCAAGTCCTCTACGTTGATTGTAGGTGCACTCGAACCTGCTTGATGGCAACGAGTGACCGCTGTTAACGGGTGCCTTTCCAGGTTATCTATAACATTCGGCATTGTCTATTCTCCCGGAAGCCGGGACAATAATTTCCCCGAAATTCTACCAGCAGTTGCCTCCCATTCGCTGTCTGAAATTATGCGACACCTGCCGGTAGAATACTCACTTCCTTGTTCTCCCGGCACATCGTGGAAACACGTTTCATAAACAACTTTCCGTGGATACTCGCTTCATGAACACGTTTCGTCCACACTTTCATACCACCAACAGTCGTTTCGCGAATTGCATGATAGAGGGACATTTCTTTCGTGGGTGTATCACTGGCCGGCAGACCAATCCAGACAGCTTAGCGGCGACGTTCTGCGACGGCTCATTACAGAAATATTGACACACGTGAGCCACCCTATTATGAAATTTGCGGTAACAATCTGGGGTGACTTGTTACAAAAAAAAAGAAACTAGTCATAGCTATTCGCAAAATAATCTGTCGATGAAATTTCGTTCAACGAACCGATTGCCACCGCCAATGAGAGGCGTCTGCCGGTAGGATTTCGGAAAAATTAATTTGCAGCCTCAGGGAGAATAGACAATATAACCTAGAAATACCTCGGATCCTGTTTGCTTATGAATTATGCTCAGTTGTATAAAAGCTTAGCAGTACCTCTTTACATTTCGAAAAACGTTTGCATGTTTGTGCTTGTCTACAGAACATGCTGTGTAATAAACTTCTAGGAGATTTGAAAACAATCTTTTGTGTCTGTTTCTCTGCCTGTTTAAAAGAAGTTGTGTCAGTATACTTTCTTTACGGGTTTTCTTCATGCTGTTAATAGGTTGATTCAGTTTGGGACGTCTTAATTAAGTTTGAGATATCCAACCTTCCAAACGGTACCAATTTCTGGGCGCCAGATGCTCGCTTGAGAGCGACTGATTTCAACAAGCATTAGTCAGTGAAGGAAATGCCGTGGCTATGCTTCTGCTAGAGCAAGTAAGCCAGCCTTGCCTTTCATCTCTTGATCGCGTCTGTTCATTCGCTTGTTCGTGATATATTCAATGCATAGTTAAGAAAGAGCTGATGGAGTCCAGTCATCCCTAACTGCACGACGACTTGTTGGAGGTAGCGTAAAAACGTCTAGTCTAGTGGTGAGCCAAGATCTTCAGAGGTTCTCGATGCTACATAAACTAGTGAACGTATGTAGAGCCCTGAACGTCGTCAACATATGTGGAAGGAAACTGAAGTTGTCGCTACAGTTGGATTACAAAAAAAAAACTCGAGAAAAAGAGGGATGGGTGTGTGCGTGCGCGCACATCCTTTTCAATTTACATTCTGGATGAGGATATTTTTGCATAGATACATGAGATCTTTGGTAAGGAATTTTAAAGTGCCGCTAAACAATTGAGCATTTGCATTTCTTCTTGTTTGGTTGCTACTTTATTCAAAAAGGAGAACGCAGCCGTTCAATCCAACATTCGTTTTAACTTCTTGATGCACAAGGGTCTCCCATAACGGCATTTCTATTGTAATAGCTTATTTTGCCCTGTACAAGTTCATATTGCTGCAAGTTGTAGCCTCCCTGTGTTACAATCTTAAAAAAGATATCTGTAGTTTCATTAGAAAAAAAAATCAAGCTGCTTTGATTTAGTTAAAAGTAAAGTGAACACTTTTGTAACCGACGTTTTTTTTTCTGTTTTTTTTTAATAGTACAAAGAAAAAGTAAAAGCAAGTTGTTCTTTGTATTGTTTAATGGGAGAACGTGCAGTGCATGCAAGCTATTCAGATTGAAAATAATCTAATGGAATTACTGAGGTTTAAAATTTGTCGCGTTTCTGCTTTTTGTTTTTAATCTGGCGGATCCGCTTCCACTACATTCCGGCAGTCTCTCTCTGTTCCGTACAAAAGGTACTCCATGCTCTTTTTCTCATTAGTGCCAGTAACCTTGTGTGAAGCGAAAACATTGCAACTTAACACCGTTACACAGTTCCTTCAACTAAATTTACTTGTTTTATTTTTTTTTTTTGCAGCTGCAGATTGGGAGGATTTTAAAGTGGATCAACGGACCAGCCGTGGTCCCGCGGGCGGATAAAACGATGGTCGCGAAAAGCGTCGCAAGACCTAGTACTCAAAATGTCCAATAAATATTGAGCAAAATTACGGAATCTTCGCTTTTCATTAATATGCAGAAGTTTTAGTGGTTGAGTTCTCAAACTTGACCTCCCGAAATTCTTGACAGTATCCTGAGTAACAACCAAATTTTCTCTCAGCCTGCGATAAATTATACATAAAGTGTATAACTACAGCCACGTTCGGCTGGTGACTGGCCAAACATCATTGGACAGTTTCTGGCCAAACGTGACTTACCAGGGGCTGGTCAAAACTGAATGGCCACTGGCTCGCCGAAAGTGATTGGCCAGTGGCTGGCCAAAACTTAATGGCCAGTAGCTGTGAAAAATGAATGCCAGTGACTGGCAAAGAGTGAATGGCCAAAGACTGGCACAAAGCGAATTGCGAGTCACGAGACAAGGACCAAAACACTGGTTTGCCAAGCACTTTGACCAAGCTTGTGTAATAAAAAATCTGGTTGGCCATAGTACTCTTGCCAGTGATGTCCCCTTCCCAACGTGTGCTAGGGAGGATCTCGGTGTGGGCGGTTTTCAAATATTTTTCTTGATGTTGATGGTGCTTGCTTTCTCACCCCTGAAATTCTGAAAAGTCGACACAAAAGTAATAAAAAATGTGTTTCAAATCTGATAAAGATCAGCATTTCCACGTTGTACTCCTGTGTCATGACCCAATCATGTCACCATACCGTAGCCGAGTGCAGTGACGAATAGTCCCAGGTGCTGCGACCCGACCGTATTTAACCTTACGGTGTAACGAAACTCATGCATCCCCTATGATTTGTGATGGAGCCATTGAGGGAGTTGGGACCTGCTAAAGCTGTGCAAGCCACAGTTTTACAGCCTGAAAAATGTGGAAAGATGCCCCTCCTTTGCAGAGCTTGCAATAGCTCACCGAGAAACTATGCAACCCCTAGGGATCCACGGAGTGTGAATAAAAGCGCTTTTGAATTTGAATTAGTGTGTAAATTAAGCGTCTTTATGATAAAACTTACATATATATATATATACACATATATATATATATATATATATACATATACACATGTATATATATATGCGTGCGTGCGTGCGTGCGTGCGCGCGCGTGTGTGTGTGTGTGTGTGTGTGTGTGTGTGTGTGTGTGTGTGTGTGTGTGTGTGTGTGTGTGTGTGTGTGTGTGTGTGTGTGTGTGTGTGTGTGTGTGTGTGTGTGTGTGTGTGTGTGTGCGTGTGCGTGTGCGTGTGCGTGTGTGTGTGTGTGTGTGTGTGTGTGTGTGTGTGTGTGTGTGTGTGGGTGGGCGGGTGTGTGTGTGTGTGTAAGAGGCAAACAGAAAGACTACAGGTGGGTTCGAACCCAGAGAACAACGGCCCTTGAATTCATTTCCCCAAGACAACCTATTGTCTGCTACATGGACTATTTTGGAACGTTCGGGTTGTTTGAACTTTGTACTGCCCTTTTTTATAAAAAAAAATTTCAGAGGGAAAAGTTAAGGAAAGGTAATGTAACATTTAGTTCAGCGAAGTTTGTTCTCAAAACATGGAAATCGAGCAGGAATGCCGATATCCTTGGTGTGACATCATGGCACTGTCTTGCTGTTTTGATGGGATTTATATAACGGAGGTACCTGCACAAAAAGTAGAATAAACATATGTGCATAACACTCATTATTCATGAGCAAATCTGTCAACATCTACAACGAGCCCTGAAGAAAAGTATGCAAGGAATTTTTTGGACATGTTGGCCGAGCCTCCTCTCGGGACCAATGTTTCATTGCAACTTTAATTTTTGTAAACAGTTATAGGGCATACTACAAAGTACAGTTTGGTTTTGTGTGAAACTACAACACATAAAACGGCACTCTAATATTGTATGTTGAGGTAACTCTGAAGAAACTCCAGGGTGCATGGTGCTTCTCTTGGATACCTGATGTTGAACATGAAATATGTGCACCAAGGATTGAACAAACAGCGACTTCCAACTTGTTTCTTTTAAGCACCGGCTACATGTCGACAAGGAGTGCAATGTGTAGGATGTCTTCTAGAAGTGTGCAGCTAAGATGAAGAAGCGAGATGTAATGATTATTAGACTAAGATCACACCAAAGAGGCTACGTTGTAGTGAGACAATCTACAATCGAGGCACAGCATAAGGGAGTCAACCGACGCGCAGCCACGATTCACTTTACGTTAAACGTGGCCGACGGAAAAATAGAAACAAACGTGCCGTTTTCTTTTTCTTCACACATTTTGCTTTGCGCAGTCAACAGCAGGGCAGTTGGGTTGCGTCAGAAAAATCCGACTCAATCGCTAGCGTTTTTCAACTTCGTACGGCGCCAGTCGGCACCACAAATCAGTGGTCGGCACTTATAGTCTACCCGGGAGGAAAAATGTACAAGCTCAGAGCCGAGCGTCGATCGCGACTTTCGTAACGAGAAGCTCCGGTAACACTTCGGCGACTCGTGAGCTTCAAACAACGCCTCTTCTAACCGAAACCACGCATCCAATGCGTCTAATGATTGCTGCGGCAAGCACGCCGCAAGCCAGGGGGCTGGAGGCTGAATATCCGAAAAATACGCGGCAGCCTGGTTTCTACGTCAACCTCATTTCGAACATGAGATAACAAGGTAGCGAAGCTAGCCGGGTGTGAACACTGATTGACGTTACGTTGGAGTACACGCAGTCGAAATGACGGCTGCAACAGAGCACATCTAGAGGCTTTCAACAGGGCACACGAGCGTTCAAATAGAGCTGCGATTTCGAAATTTCATGTCCGCTTTTTGTATTTCCGTGTTTACTTTGATCCGTGTATACCGAACCACTCAACGCTGCAAGTAATAAAGTTGTGTATACGTACCTTCTGAAGCGATTGAAAGTGTGTTGGTTTCGCTTGGAGCCCACGAGCAAAGAGCGCGACGAACTGTCCACAAAGCCACAGATCTGGGGCTGCGTGGCTGCCTTGGCTGCGTCCCTTCGTTGGTCGCGAGACGAGAGGCGCCCACTGCGCATGCTCGGCCAGGCTCGGCTTAGGCGCAGGGGCGCAGGCTTGGCAGGCACTCTGCTTAGCTCATTTCGAAGCGCGAGCGGGCACGCGTGAGGGATGTTGATGTAAACTCTTCTTTTCAAAAAACTACGCTGCAACCAATCGTTTGATGGCGCAAAAGCACCTGTTTTCCACTTAGTTTTTTACAGTATATGAATCTCTCGAAACAGGCGACGAAGAGAGGTGGGTGAAATGTGCTTGCATGTTGTCGTTGATTTTGCGTGCGACGTAGGATTACAAAAAAAGGTTGATCAATATCAATATATGTGCGCGTAAGAAGCAACTACATTCACCTGACGTGTCAAACCTATTAACCCTCATTAGTTTATCGTCCGTACCGACATTGTCACGTATCGTGTTCGATTAGGGTCCCAACACCGGGAATCTCGTATTGCATATCGTGTCCGATGCTGTGTTGAACACCGATAACTTCGTATTGTATAACGTGTTCGACGTTGTATCTCACCATCGGTAATTTCGTATTGATGTCGTATTCGATTTTGTGTCCCAGCACCGATAGCTTATTATTGTATTGCGATGTTGTGTTGCAACATCAAATGGTATCGCGGTAAATTGGCTTTATCTATTGCCAATCAGCGTTTGTTGCATTACACCAACTGCAACAAACATTTCTTGAAAAACGTTCACTGCAATAAGCACGTCGTTATTGTACTTTTTTTAATAGAGACCACTGGGACGGTTCTCGTATAGGGGCTTATAACGAGGAATGCACAAGTGCGCTTTGCTATTTTTTAGTGTGTGGAAATAAATAGTGCACGTTGTTACGCACGTTGTTAAAAATGTACCGACATTTTTCGGCGAAACAACCATATTTATTATAAAGAACGAGGCAATAAAAATACGTCAGCTACTTGAAAGAACTAGAGCTCTCTCTAGATTATCATGCGTTTTGCGTTCCGTCCTACGCAGGTGTGTAAACAAGAGGGGAAAGTTTTATATTGGGAATACTTGTGCTAGGTACCTCTCAAGAGTCTTTTCAGCCCTCACCCTGCATTATGTTCGACAAAGGTCTAATACACAGAATATACAACAATGAAGACATAAGCTATGTTATGTCCTGCGCCCGTTAAGTATCGGAGGAAGGTCGGGTAAAGATATGCAACCTTAAAATAAAATGTCAGCGGATTTCAGTAAAGAAGGAACCACTCGTAAAGAAATCAAACATATTTATTGAAATGCAGTCCCTAAAAACAAAATATTGGAGGTTTACTTCGCCGTATTGTTAATTTAAAATGTAGTGCATGATTTATGTACCAATAAAGGGAAGGTTTCAACACTGAAGCTTGATAACGTGAGAAAGGTGTGCACAGTGAAAAAATTCCTATTGGATAATATCGGCGAGGACACAGCTTGTTCGATAATTTTTCGTCACGTCTCTCATGCGAAAAAAGAAACTAAGCATGCCTTACCTTTTTTTAGCACATAACATTTATACGATTTCCCCAATCGCTGAAGTGTTGAATGTGCTTCAGTAACTACTCGCGAATGTACATACAAGAGGGGCTATCATAAATTGACACTAGTGGAAGAAGTGTGGATGATTATGTTATCATTGCCCCTTAACTGTTATCGCTTTCAACTTACTTTACTAAGTTGTCTCTACATCGTCGCACTCGAAGTTTCGGTTGAGCTGCAAGTCGTCATCTGTCCACTCCTTCAACCGCGTAGCCGTATTCTCGTTTAGCTGGTCCACAGCCCCAGACATATATTTTAATTTTCGGTATGGTGAGAGTTTTCTAATGCATCAATTGTACTTCCTTTCAGATTGTTTTGAAAATTTCAAGTCTTGTTACAACTGCTGCTCTTTTCCATGGAGAACAGCTATGCTCCCCTTAGTTAATGAAGCAAGTGTAAAATATATTCCCGAACATCTCTCTGTCCCTTAGGGTACTTCGCTACATGTTGGCGCAGATTTTTGCGCATATTCGATAACTCGTGTAAAATATACCGTAGAGTCTCTTGATCAATATATGTCATGTCAGCTATTGCCAGAATGCTTAATGAACGATTGTTGAAAATAATTATATTACATTTAACAACATTCGTTTTTTGTTTCGTTTTTCTAGGAGCAGAAAAAAAGTACTGTATCATAATTGCACTGGGTTTATGAATCGACTTCAAACGGCACTTCACTGGTTGAAATATGTATATTTGTTTTTTCATGTGACGAGACGTGTATTTCCTAGTGGACTGCGGAAATAAAAAGAAAATCGATGCACTGAAAGTTCCAACTTCACAAAAGTTGAAAAAGGTAAGTCATAAACTATGGAGAAAAGAGCAAGTTGAAGTTTTGCTGTAGCGCATTGCATATAATGAACTTTGAAACTGGTTCCCTGAACAAAATGGTGACAAACGAAGTAGGCCGATAAATAATTCCAGTTGGCGTTTTTACGTGTATACATGTGGTCTGAACCAGATTCGAGCCCATTGCTGATAAAGTGGAAGGAATTACAAATTGCGTATAACCAAGACCCAAATGTGATCGATGATTGTTACAATTTACTATCACTGAAGATTTACAAATTACTTTTGTCGTTACTTTACAGATTATTTTCTGGTTACATTTCTCGTACATCTGTCAAGAAAACAATACAAAAATTTCGACGCTTTCGAAAATGTTCTGCAACACTACATTTTATTGCTCATAAGCCCGAATTGTAGTTGTCCTAGAAAATTTAAAATATTTAAGAGAAATAATGTAGGTGCACTCCGCTCGCCTGGAAGCTGACAAGGCCGGGAAGCTGCGACCTCACCCTGTATTATGCAAGCGTATGGCGACCGGGAATGATCTCTGGAATTTTGAAGATAAAACTAGTGGTGACCATGCTCAGTAACAGCGCCTACCTCCACTAGGAGAACAAGAAGACAATGCCGAGGAGGCGTTGGATATTTTATATTGTTTTTTTGTATATTTGTGGACGCCTTGCACGTTTGTCTAGTGGTTCTAGATACCGCTCATACAAAAAGGCGTGTTTTCTTTTCGATTATTCTTCAAGTCACGATGTTTCCTATTTTGTTGCACTTTCTTTCTCTATGCTGCCGAATTTCATGCTGATAATCCTCCACATACTGTATTATGTTCATATTTGAAAACGGAAAAACGGGTAATAAAGTAATTCGTTACAATAATTCGTAATAAAATACATTACATTTACTGCAGCACTAAAGTATCTTGGTAAGTACAAAATTACTTGAAAAAGTAACCGATAACATGTAGTGTGTTACTTGTAACGGTTTTCCTCCAAAGTTTCCTTTGAACATTTTATTAACCTGAGAATTGAAGGTCCTAAGAATTCAGGCGATACATTGTGTTGCTCTTTTTATTTTATTTGTATTTTAGCTCTTGCGAGAGCCTTTATTTGGGTAAGGGAGGGGAGTATGTAGGATGGTACGAAAGTTAAATATAATACTACATTAATACAGTGATGTCTCGTTAATAAAAACCTCGTTAATGTGGTTACCCCGCTATATGGACACCACCTTTGGGGACAAACTTGGAAAAAGCATGCATTTTTGTCTCGTTTTCTTACGGGAACATAGTTGTCCCTATTAACACGACAACACTGATAGTACTTTTTCGTCCGAGGTAGAGGCTTTTGTATATGCAAATCGAATTATCTGAAACATCAAACGATGCTAAATACGTAAATACTTGCCGTAGTTGGTTCATCAGTTCTGTGTATATAATCCCCTTGGTAGGTTCATACAGGTCAACGCCCAAAAGTATGTGGGCAGATGAAGGAGGAGATGATCTATACTTTTCTTGTTCTTTTCGGAGTGTCTGGAATTCCAATAAGACAAAAATATGCGTGTCAAAAAACTTTGTAGTGTTTTGTGCAATACATCTCCTTTCAATCCTTCTGTTGTTCCGAATGGGACCGTTGTGTACAAAATCCGCTGTGGCTTGAAAGCGATTTCTACATCTGTTGGCATGGGCTCTGGGAAACGGCTTTATAAAATAATTCGTACGAATGTTATTGACAGACGGAAGCTGTGGTATGGTCCAGGTTTAGTGACTTATGATCATAACACTTTAAAACTCCGTCTAATTAAAAAGGGGGCTAAACTATTTACTAACACATAAATGACATCAGTTCGTGACATCTTTCCCTATGACATCTGACATAAAGGACATCTTTCCCTATGACATAAATGACATATTTCCCTATCTTAATATCCTTGTGCCTTTTTTATTGTGTCATTGTGCCAGAATGTATTAAGAGCCGCAAGCTTCCCGACTTAAACCGAAAAATACCGAAAAAGAACCGTAGATATAAGAAATGTACAATCGTATAAGACCGAACAACACGAAAAAACAACCGTTGGTTTGAAAACACGAATTTATTTAAGATCATAAAATACCACTAAACCGTACATGCAACAGTTGTTTTGTTAAAACCATTAAACACTAATTTCTAGAACTTTTGTATACTGTTAGGACTGCTTCTGTCATAATCCTTCTATTTTTGACTTACTCACTAATTTTTAATTTTTTTATTTCACGAAAAATTTATGGTTTTTAGTGACCGTTCAAGACCAATAATCAATATGCACCGATATGAAATAAAAAAACTATAAACAACGAAGCTCATCCCTCTTTTTGTATTTATTAAATAACGGAAATACAAACAAAATATATTATTAGGACTGAATCTTGTCAGATGTGCATTGCTCATTATCATGATAACCGTTGCTTACTATTTGCTTTGATACACCATCTCATAGTTGCATTCATATTTGTATGTAGGAGTCATCTTTTTTCAAGCGAAACATGCGCACGATCATCACTCCAGTGAACAGATACATCTTTCTCAAGATTCTGGTCTTTAATTTGTTAAAAGAAAATCATATGATTGTCAAATCCCTAATAAAATACAAGTAGTTCCGTGGTTAAAATGAACAGGGCATTGTAATTATTTTGCTTATTTACGTTCAACTATAAATTACAAAAAATGGAGGAGGGACATAGCACAATTAAATAAAAAAGGTTTCATTCTTGGCTCTCTCAAGCTTTCATGCACATTGTAAATTACATACCCTGATAAGATCGAATACCTTGGAAATATCTTCACCCGTTCCCGCCATTAAATCCGTTGACATCTCGATCCTCTGTATCCCAAAATGATGAATTCCAGCTTCCCATAATGTCTGAAACATGGTCGATCCCCTGGAGCGTTTTATATCGTTGTTGGCAGTAGCCGCCTTCCTTCAAACAAATTATCAATAAATAAGCTACGTTAAGACAGATCAACCACTGGTGAGAAACTTAGTATACCGTAATGTTGTGGGGTATAAAGGACATGCCGTGTATAGTGTGCAGGTCAAATTCCGACTTAAACTTTGTTTTCACGTTTGCCCGCACCCAGTGCAAAGTTTGTAAGCTGTATGTTTTCCTCACATAATCCATACTTGCAACGCCAAAAAATAACTTAATGCAACACTCCCAGGAAAACATTCCTGCTTTCTTTGCGCATCATGGCGCACATGTAACACCCCTAATTAAACGAACGATTTGAAAACGGTTCGGTTTAAACTGACCAAGCACAACATGAACGGGTTGTCTTAGAATTGTGCGGTGCAAATTTAATCAAATATCAATCAAATAGTTTATTTTCCATTTTACAAAAAATGGGGGAAGGCCGCGGAAAAAAAGCTGATAAATCAGCTTGGCATGGTCCTCGGCCACCCTGCAGAGGCAGTGGCAGCGGCAACGGAAAAATATACACTAAAGAGTTAGGAAGCAAAATATAGTTAGTGAAAATACAAAAGGGTGTGTCAGGAGCAATGGGTAAATTGTAAATCAAAGTGTCAAAACTGGTTGAACTTAAAGAAATGTACAAGCCAAGCTGGTAGCTGAACTGGCCGAACTGTTATTTGAACAGTTCAAACTGGTAGTTAGCCAGGAAGAACTGGTTGCTTGAACTGGCGGCATTGCAGCCATAATGTTTAAGCTGGGAGCCAAATAGTTTGAACTCGCAGTGAACTGTTCTAACTGGCAATCAAGCTGTTACAACTGGCAATCAAATAGTTACAACTGGCAATGAAATTAGTCTCACTTGTATCTAAACAAATCATAAATACGGAATTGGAGAAACTGCTCGTTGAATTGGTCGAGCTAGCAGTATGCCCAGTTTACAACATTAACTACTGGAATGAATCCCACTGGCCTTTTTTATTTTGGACTGATTTGGTTTTGCGGCTTCTAATTTTAATTCTCAAGCGAAAAAAACACCACAAAGCACATTTTTTCTTAACAAACGAATTGAGCTTTACACTCCAAACAGCTCACAGTGAAACAAACATGCGGCAAAACAAGTTTTTATGAATTCTATTGCCAAATATGTGTTTTTGAATGAATCTTGCCACAGCAGAGAAAATGTCTGGCCTTTACATAACATTTTTTCTAAGCAGATGTCGCATAACAGGCTTGTAGAGTAAATAAAAGCTTTATTTTGACGCATGTGAAGTTCTACCTAGCTTGCAAATAATATTGAACAGGCAGGTTGACGTTTAGTTGATTGTAGGCGTATTTCACCGCGCAAGATCACCAGATGTCTCGCTTATATGTAGCCTCTTCTCTGCATAAAAAAGACGCGCATTAATCAGTTGGGACATCTCGAGATCAAACATGTAAAAGCAGCAAGATTTAGGGCTAAAACACCTGGCGATGTCCACTTCATCGCCAAGGTATTCAACTTGCAAAGTTTCCTGTCAGCTGTAAGATGATGCATGCATCCAAGTGCGTCAATTATGCAACAATTATTCGGACATATACATAAAAATTTGTGTTACTCTTTGCTGAAACACCCAGTATACACCGCCAGTCAGAATTGTATTCCCAACTCCAACGACCGATAAATGGCGGGATGGTAGTTCCATGGTTGTCGACGTTTAGCGCACTCGAAAACTTCCAATATAGCGAAAGTTATAATATAATATAATATAATATAATAATAAGTTATATAGCGAAAGAAATATAACGAAAAAAGTTCCAATATAGCGGAAGAGACGGGTATAGATGTTCCTGAATTTCCTGGGCCCCTGCTCCAGACGGTGATCAGTGCGTTAAAAATTATTTATCTGGCTACAATTGCGAAGCGGTTAGGGTAGGATCATTGTCCTGGTAACGGAGATGTTGAGGCGCGTTGGCAAAACGAGCATGCTGATGTTTAGAAGTTGCCGGAACCTCAACTTCCGAATCTTTGTCGTAAGCAAGCGCGTTCTAGCACCGGCCACACCACTGTATATGACAGCGTATTTTTGAGGATGATAAAGATATCGTGTTTACGCTTTGCCTGACCACTAGTGCTTAAAAAGTGAGCCGCACACGGTGACCTTCAAGCTTCGGAAGAGCAGCGTTCACAGTATTGATATCTTCGGTCGGAGGCACCCAAATCGCTGCTCACCGTCTCGGCTTTAGCGTATTGCGACACGTGATTAATCTGTTCTATGGTTATTTATAGAAAGTTTGTTATAGGAGTCTACCGTACGGTGTAGCATTACAACTGGAACCTGGCACTGCGCATTTGAAGTACAATTTTCAGCGCCCTCAAGGAGTGTGGCCGTGCTCACAGTAGCCAACGATAGCCTGCGGAGACTATATGCTAAAACTGCCTATTACCATAATGTGCATGTAAATGAGTTTTAATTTTTGTTCTATCAACAATATATATTTTAATAAACCATACATTTTTTTCTACCTTGAGATGACCATGGTGGGTTAAACATTTCCAAAATGTTTTGGCTTGCTACCTCTAAAGCTCGGGAGGTCGTTCGTGTATAATATTTTTTCGCCTATTTTATTACCAATTTATAACCTAGCAGATTTTTTTTTTTAAACTGGAGATGGACGACGAAGGAGTGCACTTAGAGTCGCAGTAGACAATCCAGAAAGCGTTACTGTCGGCTGATTGAGCTTATTTTTAGAACATACTTACCGTTGGAATGACTATAAACTGTTTTGTTTTATCAAGAGTTACGGCGATTTAGCAGATATAATGCGAGCACGAGGATTGAAAAGATCGACTAGATGAATTAGTTTATCTATTGTCTAGCGCGCAGTTTTAAACAAATTCCTTCCCTCAAGTTCAAGAGCAAATAATGAAAAGCATCATCGAGCGTTGAATTGATGGAGGTGTAGTCAGCCCTCGTAAAATCGCGAATGAATTTATATTATGTTTGATTTATGATGAACGGGTAAAGACAGCATTACTTCAATGAAAATTTATCAAAAAGCAAGCTAAATACTTGGTGTGTCTGAGTAGTAAAATGTCTTGCCTTAAGCACAGATTAAAAAATGATGTAGTAATTAGTTGTCATATTGGGATGAGTGATAAAATGAGACATTTCAAAGACTAAAAATATTATAAGCTTTTGAGTTCAAGCGCAACCAGAAGAAGCGGAACACCAGCCAACGTTCAGGAAACATAACTCACTAAAATGAAAGTTAACGCGTTAATAAATTACTTGCAAGTTCCGGAATACCATGGTAGGGTACAAAACATGTATTACTGCTATCTGGTGGCTTACAATATACACCTATTACAACTGAAGATGTTGTATGGAGGTATTCCAAAACAAAATACCAGTCGGAAAATATTCGGTGAAATTAAAAAGAAATTGCTAATTCATATCCAAAAGGAGTCCCCCTCTCACTTTAGCATTGTATCGGATATCTGCGCTCCAAAGTTTTCGTGTGACAACAACAGTACACTGTCTGGTATGTCAAGGCTGATCTATGTTTCAATAAGGACACGTAACAAAAGCAGGCTTAGGTGTTTCTGTTAATGAAAAAGCAACGTCCCTTTCTAGTATCAGGCTTCTAACATTGGTAAAGAAAATAAAATGAGCGGGAGATTCGTTACTGAAAACACGAAGCACTGCCTTTCGTCCTTATGTGAACGAAAGGAACGAGGGTGTCGTTATGCTCTTTTTTTCTTAAGTACATTAAGAGTGGAATCGAACACGTAACTCTTGTCATTCATGAATTGCTTATTGTGACCATTCTTATACACGTTAATCAAAAATTTAATCGAAAACGATTACCCTTACTTTTGGTCAAAACGTATTCAATTAGACATTTCGATTACTTGAGAGAAAAAAATGACAGCTACTTGAGAAAGTAACGACTACGTTTCCAATTGCTTCAGAGTTTCAAAACGGCATATTTGTCTGCCGGTTTGACAACGAGCCTTTCTTGAAGTTCATTATTTGATTAGATTCGCAAGATTGCCACCTAATCATACTCCAAATCCGCCACTTTTGGTAGGCCGTTCTAAGGTTGGACACTTAGTCCGTAAATTAATTCGTGGGAATGATTCTGAGACAAAGGCGATCAGAAAGAGATGAAAAATAGAACCTGTAAATATTTATTGTATTGTTTTCAATATATATATATATATATATATATATATATATACATTTTTGTTACGTTCTAATAAACTATTTAAACAGTAACAAAATTACTTGAAAATGTAATCGATAAAAAGTAATGTGAATGAATACATGTAATGGGTATCGCACAAGTCTGATATTGACACAGCTTGCAGGGCATAACATTTGGTCTCGCAAACTTGAAAAGATGATTGCGTGAAACACAGCTAGAATTCGGAAAATATTCGCATATGGCAGCAGATACCCTTTTAAGCTCATGAGTTGAGGAAAAAATGCACTCCCTATTTTTAAAAGAGGAAAGAGTTAACAATCAAAAGGTGCGTTTCTGCGGAATGAACGCCCTAAAGCGGTGTGACCTTTCATTAGAGTTTTAGCAGACCCTATTCTAGACCTACGTTTTTGCTATTGGGAGCTCGTTTCGTCACTTGGAAGTATGAATTATAACATGCAAACGCTGGACCCGATCTCCGCAGCATACAATCGACTGAAAGTCTCTTTTTAGATCGGTGAACTTTCATGCCAATGTTTTCAGAAAAAGCTTGTCTGGCGAAGCTTTCGGTCAGATCCCAGTATTCGTTGTGGTCGTCAGGGACACAAAAAAGAAGAAAAGAAAATGTTGACAAGATCTACCCTCTCCAGCATCAAAATGCTTTTTTTTCTACTGGGATATCTTATTTATGGCTTCAGCAGTTTAAGGCTCAGTAGGTGCAGCGCTACCACTCCCATTTTGCTTAACGCGTCTACTTCAATCGAACGCTGGCTAACTAGATTTTTAAGGGCTCTAGAAGAATATCCGCTTTTTTGTTGCTTGTGTTTTCGCGTATTAAATTGTACTCGAAGAATGATCTGGCAAGTTTCAAGCTTCACGGCAGTGTCTTGAATATTCTGCAGTTGCCCTTTCTAACCTTTGTACATGGGGTTTTGGTTCCTGTACATATCACCAGATAAAGTTAGTGAAAAACCTCTAAAACACTTAATACAAGCTCTTGGACATAAAACACGACGAGACAAACATCCCTAGATGTAAACTAGTGGCAAAGTTTTTATTTAAATATCGGTAAGACGAAACACAGCAATACCTTCTTGACAGCAGAGCATCCATGCCCACTAATGCGCTGTGTCCGGAAGATCATATTTGTAGGCTAAGATATTGATATCTCCACAAAAGTGTAGCACAGATTAGAAAGTCGGTGATCCTATCTCAGCTAGAAAAAAACTGTAATCAACGAGAGCTTGACGTATGATGTTTTGCCATCCGAAAGATCAAATAATGTTGCGCTCTCACGGTGCTGCAAGCTAGGTTGAGGCCCACGTGTCCGAACTCTCAGCAAATAATGGTAAGACTGAAAAAGGAGTAACTTCATCGCTGCAAAGCTTCCGAGCACTCTGACGCGCTGTGGCCGGGGTCTTATTTGTACGACTTGTGCTATACGATTCTTGACAAACATGTAGTATGGATGAAGTTTTTGGTCATTCTGTTCCCTGTTGAAAACACTGTGGCCGACGAGCGCCTGATGGTAGTTCACCATCCGGAGGACGCAAATAATCTGCGCTGTCATGGTTCTGCCAGCTGTGTTTGGAACCACGTTTCGAAACTCTAAGAAACTGCGGAAACACGAAAAACATGAACAACGTCTTGGTTTCGAAGCTTCCATGCCTTCTCTATCAATATAATAAGAAAGATCACCATATCTCGTATATGACCCTGTGCAAGTTTTATCCGGAGTACTCTTGCACTAGGCGCAAAAAGCATTATTATTGATTCACCGAGAGGCCTGGCGCAAAATTTCTCCCTTTCCAAGTGCAGCTTCACCACGGACGCTGATCTAATATGAAGCTGCGCTTGCCTAAGCCTTTCAGGTTTCCTGTGTTTGTGATCAATAGAAAGCTAGCATGCATTGTACGGAAGTACAATGCTGTTTATTAACATTACCAATGAATGATCCGTTTTTGCATATTTTTGAAATATTCGTGTACCTAACGGTTCATATAGGTGCATTCGTTTTGATATCTGGATCACAAACCGGCACGGCGAAGACAGTCGAGCTGCTACATTTACCGAGGTTGCTTGGTTTCTGTCAATTATTTCATCTCCAGGGAACCGCGTGCAGTGTTCCGTTTGAGAAGCACTGTACATAGACATACATAAAATATCTAATTAAGCGAGTTCTCAAGCATTCTGACCAGTGTAATCACTCATCCATCGTGACATGATAATGAATAAATTAACTTTTATTGCCTAGGAAATAGTTTTCACATAAAATGGATGCGCCGTTTTTTTTCGAGTTTTCGTTCAAAAGTAGCGTACCGAATGCTCTTGACACTTCTATGAGCCGTCTCTTTTTGGCGTCAGAATGATGGACCAGATGTGGTGCATCGATTTATAGAAAAATAATTATATTCAATAATGATGCGACTAGCTGAATTAAGCCATATGCAACTAACCACTGTCTCGGCGTCTAAAAAGAACCATAATGGTACAATATGTTGGTTTTAGACTATTTTCGGTCGTGATGAATGCTCAAGACCAGGATTGGTTCCTCAAAGTTATATTATGCAAATAACAATACATTAAGAGTAAGGTTGTGAAGGTAGCTCTATTTCACTGGTCTTTTCTGTGACATTAAAAAGTTCTCGCTAGCTTACTTTATAAAATATGATATCTAATTCGATGTACGTCCTTATACTGCTTGAATATTATTTTTCTTCTAAATATTGAAGAATGATTACTTCTAGGTTTAAAGCGGCCTGCCTTCTCACAAATCTTATCGTGCCTGAAGAAGCGATAATTTGAAAAAAAAGTTAGGATTTTAGGCTAGGTATGTTGACACATCCAGGACTTATTGAGGAACACAAAGACAAGGAAAACAAAGAATGCATATAAATACCCTCGAAACATGCGGAATGATAGTCTTTGAAAAAAAAAACACAGAGAAAAAGAACAACATTGAAGATGCGCGCTTTTCTGTCATTCCTCATAAAACGTCTGGAGGGTAGTATTTACAATTAATTATTCTGATACAATTTAGTGGAGATTTCTATTGGTATTTCTTATGTATTTAACATGGTTACTGCTGGAAAACGCTCACATATTCAACATAACATTCAATGAATGCATCAACTCCACTTGTGTGTCAAACCGCAGTCACTGAATACACTGACAAAGTAAAATAATTAATTCATTAATAGCTATATTTGAAAACGACCAAGTATGGCGTCTTAAAATATAACCTCACATCCATTGCTTTCGGATGTACAGATTTATTTATCCGAACACTACATTAGTACTGATTTTTATTGGATATACGAAATCGTTCTGAGAGGCCTTTATACGAAAAAACAACAAAAAAATGCAGTTTTGAATGATAAATTGTCCTCTACTGTACCGATATTGTAGTCGTTAAATAGTTAATTGCTATAGCTTTCAACTGACATAAAAGTTATGCCATTACATGATTGTAACAAAAGTAAAAGCCATATAATTTTATTAAAATATTGTAGAACAGTCCAGGTTCTTTACTGATTTCTAAACATAAATAAAGATAACTAAACATTTATGATCACTTGAAACTTCCGAAGTAGTTCACAAATTAATGTAAACATATCCCTATTTTCGACGAATGAACACACTGGCTAATATTAAAACATGTAACCTGCGTCGCCCGTCCGAATCCCTTAATCTGCCTATGGTCCGTGAGGAGCAAAAGCGTAAGGCCAAAAAATATGACGCAAACATCAATTAGTTTCTTCCTAGTGAAAAATGTGCCCAACATACATATTATTTTCAAAAGCATTGGAGGCATAGCCCCTTTTTCTGCACGATTGAAATACATTCAGCTTTAGATAATCGTTGATGTCTCTATATGTTGAGCATTTTTTGGAAAAAAAAGCCTAATTCGTTAATATCAATTAACAAGTAATTTGAATATTTTCAACTTACCTCCACACATATATTTTATTTCATTGACTTTGCTGCTTTCAATGATATGTTACATGTGTTATGACTACACAACTAGACCACATTCATTTTGTATAACTTCGACTTCCTTAACCTTCATCATATATAAATATAAATTCTCCACTTAAGTATTTTGACGCTCACACATATTTGTAGATTACTTTATACTGATCATCGAAAAGCTTTAAAAAGATCAAGACGACGTCCTGTTCAATACCATCTCAAATAACCCTGACGCAGTTGTACCATTGAAGGATGCTAGTTTTCACGCGGAGCAATTCCCAGGAAACAACACTATACCGAGTGATATGACATGGCTACTTCTAACCACATTTTCCCGAAGCTGTGCAATGTTTCCGTGATGCCATATGCAATGGTTGAATTCTTACGGCTGCGTGTGCCCATAGCCATCACACGCCTCTCTATAAACTTGCCTTAATTCAAAACACTGACTTCAAGTTGATTTTATTTTGTAATGAAATATTGTGGCTTTCATGGTATGTTGAAATGTCACAAACGCTAATGACTGACCTTAATATATGACTCTCACAAACAAAATTTAGGTTTTCGAAAGATAATGGGGCAGGCCCTGAAAATCAGCGTTCTCCAAACCCCGAACCTAGGGCAGGATCTCGCCCACCGAAGTCTTCCCACCGGCCCGCGCTGGCCTTTCGATTAAGCCCAGCCCGCATCCAGGTTCCTTCAGACCCACCGCGACAGGCCCAGAAAGATGTGCGCCTAACGAAACGGAGCCGGGACACGCTCCATGTGTGCAAAAGAAGATCCGAAAAAAGAGGAACTGCATTTTAATGCAGGTACCCTAGCCATATTAGTAATTGAACATAATCATTAGAAGCTTCACAATTCTTTGTAACCTTCTTCATGTCTGTATAGCTACATTATACTTCCTTTGGATGCTCATGTGCATTGTGCATAGTGCGGACATTATTATTTTTATCACTCTAATTAGCATTCTACACTGCTCAAAAAGGCCGAAGTTCTAATGAATTTTTAATAATGTATGGTGAGTTTCCTTGGTGCCATTTCTTGGAATGTCAAATTAACCTAGATGCCAACTTTTATATTGACGCACGAGTATTAATAAATCGATGTTTTCTTGCATACTTACTTTAGCAGTAATACTTTGGTTTTACCGCATGTTTATCTAATTTTTCTTTAATCGCTTTTTCTTTTCTGGCTTTCGAGAGCGCGACATATTCCAGATGCGGCCCCTTATAAAAATTTTGGAGACCACAGCTGCAATTAATTATTTAGCGTTTTACTGTTTAATGGTATATTGAGGTCAATAACAGTGAGGATATTATCATAGATTATACAGTGGTGGAACTCGTTAAAGATGTCATAAATTCAAAATAAATGATATGAAACTTACTTGTAGTTTATAAACAGCCCAAATTCAGTCTTGATCGTCGTATTTATTGACTGGTCTTTTATGACGCCCAGAAACCACTGAATGCCCGTGGATCCATTGTCAAAGATGGTTACATGAGGCGTTGTAGAATATAGGCTGTCCAAGAAAATGTAGTTGCATAGGCCGGGCTTCATTGGCACTATGGAGGGTGCGAGCCCAATGTCGTATGAGCAGACGACTGGCTGAAGAACCATGGGAATCGCTGAAATGGAAGAAAGATTTGTTTTATCAATAGCTTAACAGCTGCCAAGTAATTTACGAAGTAGATTCAAACGTGATATGAAATCAAATGGTTAGACTGAGAAACCTAATAAACCAATTTGTAAATAAGTATTTATTATTTTGGCAATGTCGTATTCAATATGTTTAATGACAAGCGAAGACATACTTCAGTAGGCACCTTAAAGATGACTAAACTTAAAATGTACAAATATAGTGCTCAAGTGTATTTTCTCCAGGGTGACCTATGCTTTGCCCGGTTTTCACGAACATATATTTTTAACGTCACTTTAATGATGGCAGCACTGTTCTAACGTTTAACATTCATAATATGGGCATTTGGCACACGTCTGTGATCTTTAGGTTTAAGCGTAGGAGCAGTTTTAATATAGGAGCAGTTTTAATACTTCATTTTGAACAGATCAGCCAAGCACGCGTAGTCATAGAATGCATGAGTAGTTCGAGGCTAGATTCTCGCGAATCTACTTTTGGCTTTTCCCGAAATTATGAGGCACATTCGCACTGCATACATACCGTGGATATATGCAGTCACATCACCAGACGCTTGTTTTTCAATAAGGAATTGGCGCATAAACTCTAAAGACGACCGTCGGTGTGCATTGTGAAAAGCCCGTGTGCTCGAGTTTTTATTGAGAACTATTTTAGGTTACATTTACGCCTTTTTTGTGATATATATATATATATATATATATATATATATATATATATATATATATATATATATATATATATATATATATATATATATATGTTCTGTGACCCTTTCCGCCAATCCGGTATGTGTAGGGGGATGATTAGGTCGGCACCAGACACTACTCAAGCAGAATAAATTGGAGCTTCCTATCTGGTTGCAGTCTCGGCGTTTGCAAGGCATTAACGTGAGTTCATTTGATTGACTCGCGTCTGCTTCTTCGTAGACACCACGTTACCGCACACTCCAGCCTAGATTACAAGGAGCATCCTACATAGTGTAGCACAGAATGCTGATGGAGTAGAGTAGACCTGAGAACAATTTATGCTCAACCCACGTCGCGACCCTTCTTTCGTCTAGATGTCACACAACCACAGAAATGCGCGTTTTAGTTTATCTTGTCTATCGCAATATTTGAAACGTTTCCGTAAAATGTTATATTTATTAGTTACGGTTTCGGTAACGCGTTATTGTTTTAATGGAAATAGATGACGGCTTAATTTATTTGCAGGTAATGAGTAAAGCATTTCGTGACTTTTCGTGACGACAACAATACTACTCTCTAGGCGCCAAGTCATAAAAATTATTGCATTCGTTAAACAAACATTAAAGTATCTGCCTTTTTTCCCCATGGCAATACTCTAACTTAAAAAAAACAGGACCCAAGAAATGTGTCCCAGTGTTGAAAACAGCTGTCGCCTTCTACGAGAAACAGGGTAGAAAAATGTCGTCTGAGCTCAACTTCTGATCTCCCAAAAGGACAATAAGCCGGCTCAGTGCCGGAAGTAACGCAAATGTAAGTTGGGTTACCTTTTTTTTTCAAAGTAAAACGTTAATTTGTAATGGGTTAAATTAGGTTGGTAACGCGTTTCTTTTACTTGCATGTAAAGGCACATTGCGAAGTGACTCCAGATATCTAAGAAGGTGACGACGGCGTATGAAACGGGGAACGAAGGATGGCGAAGAGGAAGGAAATTTTGTTACCAAAGGAATGATTACGATACGCTTATGTCGTAATATTTCGTAGACGCCTGAACATGTGGCACAGATGATAGCATCCTTAAAATGAGGTTAACTTTTTACATATATCCAAAGTCTCATGTAATCAATTGTTTTCAAGCTACCAGGTTGAAGACGTTGACACGACGGACATTCCTCGACCTGTGAACGCGGCACAACTGGAAGAGTTCGTCACAGAGTAGGACAGGAAGTCAACCGCGTAACTTCGTTCCTCGAGATCCATAAAGTTTGTAGGGGCGCTCGCGCCCTCAAGCGGAGTTGGGGCGCTGAAAGCACCAACCCCCCCCCCCCCTCCGCATACACACACACACTATATGAGTTGGGTGAATTTTGCCCAGCGGCCAGTCGCCGCTGAGAGCCCACAGGTAATAAACACTTGTGTTGCTGGACTGGATTCCGGGTGTCGTACCTCCCTACAGGCAGCAGCAAGGCCAAACCGCTGAAAGTTATATCTGCAACATTCAAGTTGTAAAGAAATATTGCAACGGCCAGATCGAAGATCATTCGAAAAACCTTGAACGCAACAATTATGCTGCAAGGTCTTTAAATTAAACAGCGGTCCATAACCCCAAAAATTAGTTGATACAAGCCATTCTTTCTTCTAGTGAAGACAAGAAGAAGCCCACATTTGAAACGGTACAGAAATGCATGTTTAATGGTCACTTATCAAATCAAAAATAAATAAATTATCATCTACGAGCACGCTTCCGACAGGAGCCCCTGCAACTCAAAACTAGTTCGCATCAAGAACATGTGCCTTTTTTACGATATCGAAAAGAGGTGATATGTACTTCGCCTACAAGTCCACCATGGGGAAAGCTCGAGTGATTGTTAAAATTATTCACATCAACATCAAGAGCAAAGCAGTATACCGGAACGACCAAGCAATCTTCTGCAGGAACAAGACAGACCTTGTTGTAGTATTATTTTCCTAGAAATTAATTTGTTTACAATTGGGCGAACCTAAAATACCCAAATCGGAAACTTTAAATACACTTTATACTATATATACCTCAAAGTTAAATTCCAAAAAAGGACAAGCTCAAAAGCTCAAGTCTGTATAAATGTCGCTTCAGACCTTGCAAGACATGTACAAAACCCTTATACCGAGAAGCATTTTTTCTCGAGCTTTTGCCCCTCATACGCAAAAATCCAGCCATGTCGGGGCCAAAAATCTTCTATCTCGCGAATTGACAGAGTGCTTGACAACAAACGCCATTCCTCAAGAAAGACGCCTACACAAATGGCCATGCCACTTCACGCCAGGCTCTCCTTGCTGCTGAAGATAACGGTAGGCTTTACGGAAGATAAAACAGCCGATTGAAAAAGAAAAAAAAAGAACGAAAAATGAAGTTGTTTTTGCCAAATGATGTCACATATGACAACCTGCCTTTAAGCATGTTACTGATCCCTGTAGACATCTAAGGACGTGAGAGGAGTACCCTTATCGATAACATTAACTCAGAATGAAACATATATATGAGAACTTATTTAAGAGTTACTACGGTAAGGACAACATTTATCTGAAATTGAAAACTGTGTACATAGGTTTCTAGGTTCAAAACAATGATGATTTTGGCCTTGGTTACATATAGATGGTGCCACGAGTTTCAACACCAAAGTCAAAATAATAGAAGCTACTAAAAATAAATATCTACTAGAATGATGGAGCAACTGCCGAAAGGACGACCAACAGCGCTGTCCAGAGATTTCTGGCAAATATAGAGACGAATTACCGTAGCTTATCTGCAGCAGCTGATGAAGTTCCCTGGCTATAACCTGATCTGCTAAGCGTTGGCAGCATCCCTTCACCTACCACAGACTTCACTGTGGTAGGTGGTGGGTGGCTAGAGGAGAAAATATACTAGAAATCAAGGACAAGACGTGGGTGCGAAGAAATCCTTACATGTCCAAAGAAACGAAGGTGTGGCTTAAGCAGGAGCTAAACAGAATCCTTGAAAATAACATTATTTCCCCTTCGATATCTTGGTTTGCGTGACCTGTCACACATGTACTTAAAAAGATGGCACTTCAGGCGCTGTAAAGATTACTCAGCTTTAAACAGTCCTACTCTCCTAGTAAATTTTCTCAAGACACGAATCAAAATCATCGTTGATGAAACAGGAGGGTGCCAACACGTTTCGTGCATTTATCTCCGCAAGGAATGTTCCACAGGTTAATCTGCAAGAAACAAAGATGTACAGAGACTACACAAAACTTATTGACCTGTGTGAGTACAACAGCCCTTCCCTTGGGTGAAAGAATTCTTATGCGTAGTTTGAGAATACAAGGAACAGGGACTTAAATCCGCACCTTCGGATCTTGTGCAACGTGAACACAGATGATACGTCCATGTATTTCAGTACAGAAGTAATACAAGCAACATTAATTGCAGGTGTCGTCAGACTATTAGTATTTTCTTCATAGATGGGGCTGATTTTTTTTTCGGAGCTACCGTCCTAATTTTAGTTGAGCATGAAGATCGGGCTCTCAAAGTTGGCTCGGTAATAGGCATTTCGCCGCCAATATTGACAAGCTAGAGTTTGTCTCAAGGAAACGATCTAGTCAAAATGTACACTCTATCTTTCAAATCAACGTTACAAGATCTATAATTTCAAAAGCTCTAGAGAAAACCGGCTTTTAAAAATATTTATTTCCTCGTTGCATACACGCGAGCAGGTAATCGGGGTTATCATTCCTGCTGCCAGAGAGGCAAGGCATCCAAGTCAACGGAGCAGTAGAGTTTTCAAACGACATATTATTTTGTTCAAACTGCTGCTCTACGTTTAATATCACCATAAACAAATGTATATATATTAACTTTTCACTGCAAGCAACATCCCTTCAGCGTTTTGCCAGTCCGTCACTTCCTCCATATGTGGGGCTGATAGCGTAGCGAGAGCAACATAAAGAACGTGCCACGAAAGAGCGTCAGGCGTTTTAAAAAGCTTGTAGACTGACTTTGACGTAGTAACGGTGCGCCAAAATATATCTCATGCAGTCAAAGGCACGGGCACCAGAGCGTGGAATCAAAAGTGCGCCCTGCGCAGGCGTTCTGGCACAGACAAAAGCAATATGCAGAGGTCGGCTTACGAGCCGATGCATTTGTCTTTACTGTAGACTTTCGCAAAATGGAACTTAGAACGCCATGGCTCTGATTTCAAACTAACTCCGAAGTGAAGACCATGTTAGAACAATTTGTATGTATTTACTTGACACCACATCTGCTGATTTTTCCAAGCTTTGAATGTTCACGTCAGATGTCTGCGTTTGAAGTTTCGTAGATTTGTTTTTAATTATGAAGTTGGTAACATAACTGACACATCAGTCGCATAAACCAGCACTCGGCGGCGTTCTCCGCGCCTTCTTCGAATAGTGTTATGTGCCACATAATATAAGGTAATACGTTGTAATAATTGCTTGCAGGATGACCAGCCTTTTTAAACATCGTTCCATGTAACTAAGTCTTTAGAACCGAATGCATGCACGAGTGACGAGCGCACTTGGAGAAGGGGTTCCGGCCAGTAATATAAGATGTTTGTACGCGTGATTTGTTCTTATTGAAGCGACGAAAAAGCCCGTGCTATAGTTTAAAGCGGTCAAGCTTAGTTCTGTGGTATTCTAAGCCGGTATTCTGTAAACAATAGGCTTCTGGCATGTGAAATATTTTGCATTAGTGTGCATGGTTATTGTTTTGCTCGCTTTTCAAATCCACAAACAAGGGTGCGCTGAAGTATGATTTTTTAAACATTTCAACGGCATGATTGCAGCTATCAGCTGATGCTCGCGTGCGCTAACAATGCCTCAACGTTAGATACAAGAAAAGTACACACTTTCATTTTCTTGTGAAGAAGTCAGCAGTGCTTGAATTTTCTTTTTTATACTTGTTTTCTTCAGCACATTTTTTTCTTTGTGAGCAAATTGAAAGAGCGTTTCAATGTTTATCAATCATCATCCCAGCGTGCAATACTCGCACCTTAGCTCGCGTGCGTTTGTTGCCTCGGAATTAGAGCTAAGCACGCGCCATAAACACAAATGCTAAAAATGGCACTTGGCTCCCAGCCATTTTTTAGAATGGTTTATACTAGGGCATCATTTTAGGCTGAACTTTATGGAGCAGATATGACATGAATACTCGGCGGACTTTGTCCGGCAGCGCGATCGCGTTGCGAATGGTGCAACAACCACTTTTCTGAAACCATGCGCAGAGCAAATGGCGTCGGGTGAAATTAGCCTCTTTTTTTGCTAGAGGGGGTACATTCTTCGTGTGGAATCAAAGAAGAATCGAAGAGCGCTCTAATAAAGTTTTCAACGGTGATCAAACTGCGCGAGTGTAAAGGGCCGATAGCTTTCGAATCATTGCCGCAAACAGTTGCGACAAGAAAAAGGCACGCGGACACGCCGTTGGTTTGATACACAGCGCGGTCGAAACCAGTTTGCAGGAAAATTGCGATAATTATTTGATGCCCACGGAATGAGCCTAGAGAGTCTGAAACTTTTTAAGTGTTACGTAGTGATGCCATGTCAACGCAGATTACCTCGCCGCATTGCACCTTCCTATCACTTTCAAGATATGCCGCTGCTGATACAGGGAGCTAACTCCAGAGCGACATCTACCCCAGCCGATCAGCATCATGCGACTTCGAGGTCCGAAAATTGCATTGTTAAAACCAAAAGGCACATAGTCTAGTTGCTGGGGTGACTGGGAGGCCTTGTAGCATCCATTTGATCAATCTCGGTTATTAATATTCCCACCTTCGTTTATGTGTTGTCAAATTGTGTGAACTAGTGCATCTCTCGGCAGGAGGGCGTCTCGAGATTTTAACGAAAACGCTCAATTATGATGAAGTAGCAAAGCATAGAGATTTTATGTTGATCTTTTAACGGCACTACGTACTCAGCCGTGTCAATCTACAAAAGTCTTAACTGTCGAAAATATTTCACCACACATAATAGTTGGTGGTAAAATATGAGCGGGGAATACCACACATGATATTTCCCTCTCACAACATGACGTTTAACGAGTTTTATCAATCGAACAACATATTGTTCGTACTCCATGGTGCTGCGTTATCCGAGCATGATTTTAGAAAGATTTAAAATAACACAGCATATTTGATATAGAGTGGCGACAATAGTAACTTCATTACGATAAGACGAAATCTGGCTTGTTTTGGGGCACGTGTTGTAGAGAGCTGCATTTTTTGCACAGGACCAAAAAATAAGCGGACGTACACCTATGTATTCCGTCCGTTCGCCCTGGACCCGACCCTACCAGCTTTGTTTTCGCGAAGACCCGAAACATAGCACGGTAGGCTTTCTCGGAGATTATTTCAACGGAAATAATTCTCTAAGTACGTCGAGCGGCCAGCATCGCTAGTTGCTCGACGTTCGCCTCCATGGCTAGTTTGCAGCGAGGGCCGAGCCGGCTACGAGCGGAAGGTAAAACACAAAGGGTAAGCATCATGAATGGGCAAATAAAGTGAAAACTTTCAAGGAAACCCGGCATCCTCCGAACGCACAATGCAGGTGGGGAGTCGCGGGGACGGGGTTTCACACAACTCAGATGGGTGGCAGAAATTTCTGGTTGATAGAGTTCGCTCGAGGCTCAAAATGGCGGCTGCCAGAGAGTTATTTTCGCAAGGGTTTATACTTCGTCTTACTTGAGCACGGACTAACCGCAGAGGCTGTGCAAGCCCAAGCGGACAGCTTTGACTGTCTTGACTAGAGTACTCGCCACACGACCGGTCATTCAGCTGCCGAGGTTCCATCCAAAGCAACTAGCACGCGCTTTTAGCATGCGTGGCTAACAATAATCCATGCTAAGGTGACACGAAATATAATGACTTATAACAATACACTAAAGGCTTCGCTGTCAGGTGCCCAGACAACACTCCCACATAAAATGTAGTTTTCTGGATGTTGTTTCCTGACAACCTATATATCCAAACGCAGATAATAGACACTCCAAACTAAAAGTGCTCAAAGAGTCAGAGGGCCTTTTGAAAGAAGGTTTGCAGCCATATTTATTTTAAATTCAGACAAACCTATTAATCTATTGTTGCGCATTGTTTATTAAGTGGTCCAGAAAATTCCTGGTGGTACCGTTTTCTTCTTGTAAAGTAGATTCACTACGTCGTGATGGTTTGGTCTACGTCGCACACTAAGCCGTGTTCGTAAAATTTATTCATCCCTGCCATGCCTAATTGTTTTTTCAAGAAGTCCAGTGAGCTCTTACGTGCTTGATTTTTGTCGTAATTGTACCTCAGACGGTAAAACACGGCTAATCGGGCCTTGTGCAGTCAACCCGCAGACATGGAGCGTTCGTTCTCGGCGCTACAAAAGTCAGAGGACTCCAAAAACGCACTAATGAATACGTTCGGCAAGGTTGACATCAACGCCAACACAACACAAAGACTTATGTTACCGAGAAAAGCTTGAATTAATCGGTCAGCGTCACACTAGCCGGTACTGGACCTGATTGATGTGGCGGGACTATATTTCAGACTTTGAAAATAAACTGAGAACCTAATTAGTGCATATCGTATCATGTAGAACGTGCTTCCTAATTTCTCCATAGGTCCCGCCTAAAAATCTTAAATTTTGTTTTCTCCTGCACTTTTTTTTATTTACCACCTCTCTTTTCCGTTCAAGGCAGAAAAATTCACCTCGCTTCAGATAGACTACCAAATTTTCCTAAACCTTCCATTTCTTTTAATTCTATTTTATTTATTTTAGTGGTGTTTTACTGCAACAGAAGAGACAGTCTGCGCGCGAACAATTAAAAAAAGGATTTTGAGAAACATTTTTTTCTTCTAGCGCGGCTAAACACAAGTTATTTTGTTGCGCAGAACAAAACGGGCATTAATGTTGATGACGTCTTTGTCAAAATTAGGTTTGAGGGCGACTACTTGAATCAAATTTTCCTTTGGCCTGGCGAGCAGGACACTCGATCCCAGAACAATGCATTTTTTTATTCCTTTGGTGACCGCAAAGTCATGATCAATGTCTTCGCTTGATTGGCTATAAAGTACGACAAGTACAGTACGAAGGATTTTTTGTGGAAAAGGATTCAAGCCAGTGTAGTTTTCATCGCTATTTTCATTGGCTGTCCCACTTGCACCTGTACAAATTAGCAAGCCGTTACTGCACTCTTAGCTTAATCTTCTCGTTATTATGTTTCCTTCTTTCTTTTTTATACAGACACTATAGATATAGAAAGAGTCACACGCTCCTGCCAGACACAACAGACGGGCAGCACAAATTCATTTTATTTTATTTTACTTATTATACCCTCAGGGCCCGAAGGCATTACAGAGGGGAGAGCAACAAGAATGTTAATGCAAATGACATTATACATATTAGACATACTTAGTAATAAAGTAATTAGAAATTGTACTTTTAAAAACCTCAGAGTCCGTGATAATGGCAATCGACCAGGGAAGGTGGTTCCACTCCTGGGATGTACGGGGATCGAAAGATGAATAAAACGTTGTCGTGATAGAGTTAGGAATGCCCAACTTATGTTGATGATCAAGCCGGTAGGAAACATAGACAAGCCGAAACAATTATTTCGTATCGAAGGAAATAATTATTGTGATACATTTCATGGAATAGGGAACGACGAGAAATTTTACGACGTAGTGATAAAGGTGGTAATGAGAAAGTTCTTTTTTCATTGAGGTGACGGTATCGGTGCGGTGATAGTTTCTGAGGATGAAACGAAGGGAATCTGTTCTGAACGCCTTTCAAAGCAGATACGAGGTGACTAGTCTGGGATCCCAGAGAGAAGCTGCATGTTCTAACTTGGGACGAATTAAAAGTTTGGCAACAGTTAATTTCAGTGACACAGGGGCTAATGAAAAATTTCGCTTGATGTAACCTAACATGCGGTTAGCGTTAGCGTAAATATGCTAAATATGTGTTTTCCATGAAAGGTTAGAAGCAATATGTACGCCTAAATATTTGTACGCAGATACCGGTTACAGATGAGCATTATTAAGGAAATAGTTAGGACAGTCAAGAGACTGGCGAGACACACGCATGACCTTGCATTTGTTAGTGCTAAGCTTCATAGACGATGAGTCAGACCAACAGTAAATAGCATTAATGTATGATTGGAGTATACAGCAGTCATTATGGTCGAGAATCTCACGGTAAAGTACACAGTCGTCAGCGAACAGAGAAACGAATGAAGAGACATAAGTGGGGAGGTCGTTAATATAAATTAAGGTAATATAAATTAATACACAAACTTTAGAAAGAAGCAATATTCTAATGAATATATTAGTCATGGACGGACTTCCCTACAATTTCGATCATTTACCACGTAGCAATCAGTGATAAGGCATATCAGTGGCGAGTACACTGCGAACGAATGGCCTGTTGATAACACTCTGTGGAGTCTAGGCGATACTAGTTTTTAATTCGATATTGCCAGGTTGTCGCAAAAGGAAGAAGCCTACCTACACATCGGGAGCATGAGACTATAGGCATACACGTAAAAGCTTCAATTATTTTCACGTCTGCGCCTTTTACGGCAATGTTATGAGGGACTTGCAAGGGACACGAATTTGAAGTGAACGTCTTAATTCTTCTTCAAATTAGGTTATTATTTCGGTACTAGCACTGAGAAGTTAAGGTCAATCAGAAATGTCAAGCACGTCAAATGTTCTGCAAGTAATAACAAGCCCGCGTCTGAACAAAAGGGTCAGACAAATACTGTATTATATTTAGTTTAAATGTTTTATGGATAACAGCTAGGTCATTTGCAAGATAAAGAAACATTATTCCCGGGAAAAAATATTTCTTGAAATAAAAATTCCAATTTAATGCAATAAAAATATTACTCTGAATAATTGAATGTAAAAATACTATACATATTTAGTTGTTACGTCCAATATATCTGCCTCAGTAAAACAATAAAAGTTTGGCGTTTTCTGTAAATATCAGCCTTATACAAAATATATATAACTTAGTTTGAGTATTTGTAACACAAGCGCACTATGAGGGCATAGATTAAAATATTTCAAATGTACAAAGGTACTTGAAACATTAAAAATATAGCAATATAATTGATTTTCGCACGATCGAAAGATGTTTTTTTACGGATGCGCCACACCCGCAGTTATTTTCTGCAAACGTTTTTGCTTTAAGTTTTAGAACGTCAGATATGAACCCCGCGCTCTCCGGAGATCGTTGTCGGATCCACAAAATTTTCTCCTTTCTCCACGCCCCAAAGCTGGGATTACAAGTCACAGTTGTAATGTGTCGTTTACTGTGCTTCATCGCCGCTTCGTATATTTTATAAAACCTTTCCTTTCAGAGTAAACAGATGCATGCAAACCAATATTGATAGAGCATCCATCAGCTCACAGAATCTTCTTAAATATTTCTGTCCAGGTAAATACTGTTCACTGTTCTATTGTTTTGCTAACCGCAAAGTAAAGTGATTTTAAGTAGTATACATTGTTTAGTGTGTATTGCTTTTGACATTTGCATTGTTGGTTGAGTCTCTTGTCCACTAAAAATCTTCTTATCGTTGATATATTTTGAGGTTTATTATTTTTTGTTTTGTTTTTGCATCAAGAAACTGCCCTGCTTTAAATATGTTTGCCACCACTGTGAATCTGTTTAATGGACTGGGCACTAGTCAAGTTGCTTGCACTGCTTTTTACCCAGGCCGCACGTTGTGTTTATGGTGAATTAAATATTGCTACTATTATTTATATTATTCTTAAGGTGAGCAATTTTTGGAGCCTGGCTTTGAATCAGTCTCATTCCCCTGTATTTGTATACCGAATTTCACCAAAGTCGCGATAAAAATGACCAACCGAATAAAATATATCATATAGCGATCAGAAAGTTTAATGTGTACCTTTAAAATATTTGAATAATTTCAAAGTCGATTCGAAGAAACGGCGTTAGGAAAGGTGTGTGCAATGCGGGCAACGATCTGCGTTATTTCCTAACAGCGATAACAACAATAACAACTGACGCCGGCAATGACGTCCACAGGCGCACCGTTGGCATAAGCGCGAACTCCCGGGGAGCTCACGAGTCAGTCGAAGACTGGATGATGATCTTAAAGGTATACTACAATGAAATTTCGGCGCCTATTTTATGGTATATATGTGTTCAAAGGAGCAGTATCGCATCGGACACATAAATATCTTGTTAAAAGACTCGAAAAGAATTTTAAATCGAATTAAACGATGAGCAAAGAGCACCTGGTGGATCTCGCTAACGCCTCGTTTATAATACCCGTCCAGGAACCTTGAGAGTTAGTGACGGTTATTGCCTCGGCTCCGGCCACGACGAGAGAAGAGGGGAAGGATTAACTCCCTCTTCCCGAGAATCCTTTTATGTGACCCAGAAGCCACTATTGTCCACCTACAAGATTATAGAGATCAACCCTTCACTCAATATTCGTACAAAAGCAGCCGCTTCGGTGGCTGGAACGACTAGGCCATCCTCTCGACGTAGGCCTCGCCGTAGTTTTGCTCGTCCCGAGAACAATCGTTGCCCGAGACGACCTACGTCACGATTGCGGTTGATGTCACGTGCTCTAAGCTGGTCCTTCTCCGAGCTCTTGCCAGAGTGGGCCGTTTATACCTAAAAATACAGCCACCAGGCTCAAAATACAAACGTGCGATTGTCATTTACGGATATTGTGGATCATATTCAACATATTTTTGAACACGGCGGATATATTCCAAATTTCGTTGAAGTATCCCTTTACGGTCGAGTGTTTTATGCATTGCCTGCCTTGTACTTTTTGTGGTTGAGCATGTATACACCGATCTCCTCAAACGTCACCTCAATGAATAAAACGGCTTCCGATTCAATACTTAGTACCCAATGAAGAGTGTCTATATTATATATCAGTGTAAATTTGTATTCATTAAAATTAGTTATATTCTGCATGAGTCCACTGAAAGCAGAAGGAAAGGTAGAAAGTTTGTGATGCGTTCTCTTGTAGATATTAGTCACATTTCTCCTGCTATACTTCATCCTCAATAATTGTTTATGTATGTTTCCTCGGGTCGGTCAGTCGGTCGGTCTCTTAGCCTTTGAAAGTTAATAACTAGAACGTATAATGTTCCGGAATTCATATATATTTGGCCCTAACCGTAATCAGGTGTTCAATTAGATATGTTCAATACGGGCCAACTCGAAACATTAAATAAACGACAAAAATAACGCGAACACAGCGGAAACTTTGAGGGCGACCATTTTGTGCAGGCTAGCATTTTGAATCATATTTTTCGGGACTATAGTGTCCGGGACCAGACTTTCCGGCACCATTACATAGCGGTAGCCATATATGGTCCTTCATTTTGTGCGGTTCGCTGAGTGTGATCATGTGATCATGAGATCATGTGACCGTGTAACAGTGTGTCCGCGCGTCCATCTGATCGTGACCTTTGACTTCAGAAACTTGGCATCCTTTCTACCTGAACTCTCCCCTCTCTTGCCTCTTTTATATCACCTAATCTCAGCCCCATCTCCTGCCCGTGCCCTTCCACCCCCTCCCCTCATCTCTTCCATGTATGGTCGCATATTCGTGGCCTTTGAACCTCTCCTTCCTATCCTCTTCATTCCCTACTCTATGTGTCATGTGGTTGTGTTTTCGTGACCTATGACCTTTGATCTTGACCTTGGACCCATGGCCGCTCCTCCTCCTCTTTATCTTTCTCATTCCGGGTCACACCTTGCTCCCTCCCTTCTCGCCTTTGGTTCCTCTTCCCTTTGTCCGC
The DNA here is from genome assembly GCA_037355805.1 of Ixodes ricinus. NCBI lineage: Eukaryota > Metazoa > Arthropoda > Arachnida > Ixodida > Ixodidae > Ixodes > Ixodes ricinus. The sequence continues at coordinate 39,114 of JAZHYW010016786.1, forward strand.
TCTTCCTCCCTCTTCCCTCTCACCTCCGCTCCTCTTCTACCAAAGCTTTCCCGCCTCCTAGCTCCAACCTCTCTTGTCCCTATTATGTTCATTTTTCCTTCACGCTCCCATACCACCTCAATCTCAGTCCTCTTTCCCTTCCACATCCCCTCCCGTTTCCTCTCATTCTTGCGTTAGGGTGTTTTCGACGTCTTCGACCTTTACCTTTGCCCTCCGCCTCCATCTGTCCACCCTCCTTCCCCACCTCTCCTCGTTCTCCTCTATCTCTCTCTTGCCCTCCTTCTCTGTACGTGAGATGACGGTTACTGCCGGTCATCTCACTTGCAGTATGTTGCGAACAGCGTCCACTTTTTTGCGGGACTATATTGGCCGGATCCCTTATTCGCCACTGAATGCACATAGAATGGGCGCAGAACCATTTGTCTGAAGAGAATTTGTAGCAGGTCAAATGATAATAGGGCAACACGTCACATAGAACAGAGTTATCAAAGTGTAGTCCACGGACCAAAAGAAGCCCGTACTGATTCGAGGGTCGCTTCACTGGATAAAAATTGTCGCCAGCTGCAACGTTGATGTTAAATATTTAACCATTTCTCCAGCTCCGGTATTTGCTACGATGTATGATAAAAATGTGTTACAAACATGTTTTGTCTGTGCTATTCACACTGGATGTCAATTGCGACAATACAAGACAAATGCGCAACCGAACATTTTAGAATGTCTTCAATATGCCCGTTCATTATCACATTTGTCACTTCGCATAATACAAACACGTGCAAACACGTTCGGTTATTTCTAATGGTTGGTGTATATAATTATAATGTACCTACCCCATGACAGCGTGCAAAAAACGAGCAGAAAGTACAAGACTCATTAAATGCATTTCAAGTGTTGTGAGTTTTATAGACATGCACGTTTTGGGTAGAAGAGATCTGCTAATCTTGTTCCTTTTCGCTGTAATGGACCTTTCCCACCTCCTCTTGTCGGAGAAGCACTAGCATTATTAATACAACGAAAAGAGAGAAAACAAAACGCACACTGCAACGGGTGTTGTCAACAAGGGATCTAAATATGTTGTTCGTGCGGGACGCCGCACATTTTGCCACACCTTATCGCGCATGCGAGGTGCAGCTCGCTCCTGTAAAGACGTGCGCGTTTTCTTGTAAATGTGTGCAACAACTTAAAGCTGAAAAATCCCTTTCATTGCTTGAGGAAAAGGGAGGAAGTTGATGGGAATGAAGGTATGTGTTGAGACGCATTCACCAACACCTTCGTTTTCAATTAATATAGGTGGAGTATTTTACAGTAGAGGAAGTGTGTGTGATCTAGACGAGTGTGTAGAAGTGGGACAGAGGGGAGGTGTCGCTGGAGTAAAAAAGGTATAACTCTTGCCAACTGAAAACCTGGCGTATGTGAGGTTTTCGTCACGTCCATATTCCACGGTAGAATAAATGAACGTGTGCTCCAAACATGGGCCGACTTGCTAGAAACAGCGTCTCACTTGAGACTGGGGTTGAATAAAGCACGGCGAAAGCCAGCGCTCGAGATGAGCAGGACTCAAGCCGTCACGGTGAGACCGACATTTGTCTCACCGTGACGTCCAGATTTGTGTAGCCTAATTACCATTATTTTGACGACAAGCTCGGTGTTGCATTTAAACAGCACAGTGGAAGTTAGCAGCCATCGGGATCTCGACCGTCAATGTCGAAATCGACAGTCTGAAAATGCTGCAATGCCCGTGTTGTGTCCAATAGTGGAAAGCGATTTTGTTTTGTCGTGCAAAAAGGCAGTATTTCATGTCATTATCTATCTCTGCCTTAAACCGGCATTTTGCTTCAATTTATTGCGTGAACAAAGAAACGCTTGTTTATGTTCTCTTGAAAAATGCTACTGTGTACGGCGTCGCCAAGCTCTAACGGCAAGCAGATCCAAGTTGGCCCGAGTTCGTGCTACACAAGATTTGCCAGTAACTTTATTGCATCAGGCTGGCGCTCATTCAAATTTATTTTCGCCCCCCCCCAAAAAAAAAAAAAACGAAAACAAAACAGAGAACATTTGGCGTTACAAAATCTACATTTCAAAAGTTGTACGCTCTAGGCAGCAACACAACCCTAGAGTTCTCATGACGGCAGGTGTGACGACAGTGCAGGCAATAATATAACACGGCGCTAGTATTTTCGACTTCGTTCGCTCTTACAATGAAAAGAGCTATGCTTGGCTTGTTCACCATAATTGAGCATTGGCTATTGCAAGTCTGGGAACGCATTCGTGCCGAGAGATGAATGAGCTTGTCAAATTTGCAAGCTCATAAATCAGTTGGGACATCGAATAGCCCAGAGTTTCAAGCCGCCAGTACAAGAGATCCGAGCAACTACAGCAGTGAGAGATTGTGCGTTTTGGATTTGACATTGCGATATTTGGAACTCATGGTCACATAATGCTGGATTGGCTGTGGTAGAGTTACTTTGGGTTAGCTTCCTGCATCGGCAGCGACACCTCTTCAAATTGAGAGGGAGGCGCATGGCGGCGAGGTATTCCGCGTCGCCATGGCACCAATACATAATACTTAAAGCGTCGTACGCTGCTGAGACCCATTCTCTTGGCCGCAGACAATTACGGCAGTTTTCTTCAAACCAATTTCGAACACGCTATGTGCCAAGCCTACTTTAAGTGCCGCGCCCCGTTTACTTGTCGCAACTTTTCGTGACATTGAACGAAAGCTATTGGCGCTAAGCACTTTCGCAGCTTGAGCACCGCTCAAACTTGTACATGAGCGCTCTTCAATTCATTTTCAATGCCGGCTAAAAGCTGGACTCCATGGAGCGAGAGAATGCCGCCGGGCGCTATGCCCGGCGGCATTCTCTCAGCGCGTGGTGTTAGAAGTGTGGCAGTTGCGGAATTCGCGAAGGGAACGCTCCGCCGGATAATGTACGTGGGAGCTTTGCCGCGTATTTCCTATATAGAATTCTGCCTTAAAAATATTCCCCAGTTTAACACATTTCATAAAATTGCCGCTGGATGGTGCCATTTCTACCATTTTTGAGTATCGTGCGTGTTTTGATCGGCTTCCGAAGCCACAAAGGCGAGCGAGTTCAGGTGTGGAGATTGCACGGAGGGTAGTTGCTGCTTAATGTCACCAAAGCTCCGTACATATATATGTGTGTGTATACAAGGGAGACGGGACCTTGACGGGAATCAAGCGTAAACCAACCTAGTCCCGATTTGTCACAATATTTGGTTAGAATTACTAAATGCGGTCAAGGTGCGTTCGAAAACGTGCAGTGAGTTTTATATTTGTCCGCCATGCAGCATTAGGTATATTGTGTAAAGCTGCAAAGATATAGCGGATATGAAGGGTGGCAGAAACGATCATCGCATGTAGGTGACACCTCTTTGCGCGGAGACCGGTAAGCAATAAAATAAAGCTTGCACGAAGCGCTTCAGCTTCCTTGCAGTATTGAAATCATCCAGTTGCAATATTGTGAAACTGAATAAAAATGGGAGAGCAGGCAAATCGCACACAGAACTAAACCACGATACTAAAAAAGCGTTGTACACTCACTGAAAGACTTACTGTATTATATTGTGTGTTATACCGTTTTAATATTTGTACTCTCCGCGCTTTAGTGATTCGTTTTGTATGTTTCTCTCTCATTGGTATTCGGCTTTAATTTAGGTTGCGCGTGGTTGAATTGATATTTTTTACGCACCCTGATACCACAGAAGAAAAGTTGACCTTAGTCAGCGCTCGAAGCAACTCTTATCGAGGAAAGAGCGATTTGCTCAGGACTTCGTTGCAGTGTCATCTGCTTAGTGGTCCAATATGGAAATAAATATTATATCGGTGCCCTATGAAATAACTCGGATGATGCAACTAAGACGTTTTTTTTTCATTAATGATATAATCTAACTTTGTGATATACATCTGTCAGGACATGGACCGTGTCAAGACATATATTTTGGGGCTATTTGTCTTTCCGTGCATCGTGTTATTTGGGTAATATCATATAAAATTTTATTTTAAGGCGGATACCTTACTTGTTTCAATACGCGAAAAAGCGGCGGTGTTGTGCCTGAAAGATGGTCGCGCCAATACGTCATCAAGCACACGCCTCAGAAATAAAATCACAAAGAAAAGCAGTCCCACGCCGATGCTTCGTTCTGTAAGTCGATGGGGAAGCTCAAGATCAGAGCGGACGCGCCTCATCAATAGAACTCAAAGAAAAACACATCAACGCAGATGCTTACTGACAAAAGCCGTCGTGAAGCCGGTGGGGTTCGCGGCACATGCGCAGTGGGGAGAGGATGCCAACGCGGGAGCGCCGTGTGAATAAGGAAGACGTGCCGCTCTGCTTGTAGCAATGAACTGTGTGAACGAATGCTTTCGCATTCCTACACGTAAGCAGTATTAAGCGTCTGTCGTATTTTTCTATTGATGGTACCTCGAGCGGCTAAAACAAATATACAGGTGACAACTAAACAACAAAATTAAAAGTTAAAAGAAACAAAAAAAACTGTAGGCTGGTTTATTTAGAATTTTTATTGCGAGTACTCTCGCTAACTCCCAAATTTGAGAGAAAACAAATATATATACTACCAGAATGCGGCAGTTCTTAGTAAATAAGAACAGCAGGCTAAATCATAATTTTGTTTTTACCTGGAGGTATGATATTTGCGTTAAAGAAATGCGTCTCGTGAAGTTGTGGGTCGCAGGGTCTTCTAAATAGTATCAGTATTACGACCCCACTTCTGCTTCCACGCAGTCCAGCCCAAGCTCACGAAACACTGACGGAATAGACGAAGTCGCGCAGAGCCTCCCCCTCCAACAGCCTTCGTGTTTTTTTTTTTTTTGTTTCTGTGCCGAATTCGAAAATAAAGTCATAATCGTTTCCCGAGCCTCCGCCAAACCCAGCACCTTCGCTTCTTGGTCATGCGCCCAAGATTAAGCTATGCAAAAAACGAAATATTTTTTTTTTTATATTCAATGTACAGAAAGAAATAACTTGTTTTGATATAGCGCAGTCCGAACAGGCAAGAAGGGAGCACCATCAGTGCCACCTGAGTGATACCCCTATTTTAGTTTTGCATGTAGCTGTGATATCCTCTAAAATAATATCCCTTTTTTGTAGGAGGAGACTATATTCTCAAACAGAAAGGTTTTCTTCTTTAACGGCACCCAATAATCCCAGATATATTTCCCTTCGACCGCACGCGTGTGCGTTCACCTCTAGAGTAAAGTGCGAGACACATGTACGACGAAACCGTCCGATTCGACGTCCGATCAGGCAATACGACGGTCGGAGGCGAGGGTTTTCAACGCCTCTCCGGTGCTACGAAAACCCTCGCGCCCGAAGGTCATTCCGGCGGTTCGCACGCCGAATCGGACCGTTTCGTCGTACATGTGTTTCGCGCTTAAGAAGGGAATGACTGTGAAGTTAGAGCATCACGCGAAAACACGATCTGAGACCGCGACATCATGTAATGTGAACGCGTAGCGTTATGGCACAACACATCAAGAGAAAACCTGATTTTCTAACGTCAAATTCGCCGCTACGAATAGAAAGGAAATATTTGTTACTTGACTTGACATCGCCTGACGGTCGGTCTGACAACATGACGGTTGATGCCGCACAACATGCCAACGTGGAACGTCAGGCCACGTGCCACCCGAACCTCGCGTCACGGAACTAAGGTATTATTCGACCTGAAAAACACGTGACCGTAGGTTTTCCTTCTAAATTTGCCAGTGAGGTAAAATGAAGGAGGTGTATTTTAGTTCCCCCATACCTTGCTCCGGAGGGGCTTCCAAGAATATTCTAGTCAAATTTAAATAATCGACCCTAAAATACACACTGCACGCATCAGCGGACCTTTGACATTATTGCAGTTACATCTTTATTGACAGTGGATTGGCCCTATATTTCGAAGCGACTGAGTATTGCGCAAAACCATTTAGCGTATTGAAAAAAAAAACACCTGCACGAGAAGGAACGACTTATATAATATAAAGGTTAAAAACACATGCTAGTCATTTCTGCTTTGTCGATATAACTCCTTTGAAACCATTAGAGAAGAACAAGGAGACTGTGGTAAAAATGGTAAAGTAGTTGTGTCTAAATAGCATTGGGAACACGTTTCAAACATAGATTGAGATATGTCGCCCTGGAAGACTCAAAGTTATATCGGTATTCGATAAATCGCCACACCATACTCACGCGTTTTGGGATCTCTCGTAGTACTTATATTTGTCGATGTCCTTGCTGTTGTCATTGGTATGTGTGTTAACAAGCTAACTGATGTCATGGGGAATAATGATGTCTTTGATGTTTTCGTCGATATTTCTCTTTCCGATGTGGCCATTTCGATTCCAACGGTTGATGAACTTGCGGTTGTCGGTGGTCTTTTTGTTGACGATTCGCCTGTTGCCCAAGGCGAGGCAGGTGATGGAAATACCATGTGAGTATCAGATATATCGTTGTTTGAACCACCAAATATAGACTTTGTTTAAGAGATGCTGAAGCGAAATTTTGATTTCCGAAGACAACGCAGAAGCGCTAGGCGGGACGCTACAAACCCGAAAGCATCACCCATAAAGCGATATCTCCAACGGATGGACGTATATTTGTGAAAGAAGAGCGCTCTTGAACAATGGACAAAAAGGCTCGTGACGTCGCGATCCTCGTATACTCCTCTACTCGCTTTCACTCCGCGAGGACGCGAAAAGGGAAGGAAGCAAATCCGTTTCTCCCCCTCCTCAACCATTCCGTAGGAAACGCTACGCCGCGATTCTCCCTCAATCGCATCCTTATTTTACAAAAATGGGGCCATCCGTTCGAGATATCGCTTTATGAGCTGCGTTTTGGGGTTTGTGGCGCCCCGTTGAACACTCCGGCTACCTTATTTTGTGAAATTAAAATTTCGGTTCAGCATGCCTTTAAGTATTTTATTATATCCCGTTAAGGCAAAGGTTTTGAGTTTTCTTCATTGCGTCATACTATAACTCCATACGAGCGTTAATAAGAACGATTGTGGTAATGTTCCGAAATTCATTGCCGTTCGTTAAAAGCCGAGAAATCCCGTAATATACCTATATAACTTGAAAAATTCTTACCTGACAGAAATCCAAAATCATGATTTCCTTATTATTTCGTGATGCAATATGTCGAGAACCCCCCCCCCTCCCCCCCCCCCCCCCGGCCCCCTCCTTGCAACCCTTCCCGCTACATTACGACCAATGGTATCAGCTGATAAGAAATGAAAAATAAATTTATGCACTTCTGTAACTTCCTCTAGTTATTTTTTCTTGTTTTTGTTATAATCATAAATCACCAAATTCCTCAAAATTCTCTATTTACGCTAAAATATAGTGACAACTAAAGCAAGCTCTCTCTATATTACGCTTTTATTCTTACATGCGCTGCAATAAAATATATAGCATGCTCCCTGAACGTCTACATCACAAAAAACACATAAAACTAGAGCCACAAAGAATATTTGTATGTGGCACAAATTGTAAGTATTGAAGATTGAAGAAGCGTGGAAAAACAACGCAGATGATAGGAGCGAGCAAAGGGTATTTCTTTACCCAGTTCAACTCTCCTAGATCACGTAGGAAATTCACTTCAACACTAAAAGTTATTGTGTCGCGTATAAAATGTTTGTATTATGTCCTAATGCCCTGAGTAGATATCTTTATTTTACTTCAATATTAAATACCAGAGTATTTCCACCACAGGTTGTCAAAATTGATCTTGGTTTTGCTGGCGGTCGATATATTCCAGAAATGAAAAGGCTACATTTCACATTTAATTATCTTGCAGGTGAGGCAACAAGATAGCTATACCTTAGACCTAAACACCAAATAAAAAGAACCTTAGGCTTCATGAGTAAACTGACGAGTGAAGGTCATATTTCAATCCCGAACACACAAAAAGATCTGACTTTTTTAAATGACTATTGACGACTCCAGCGAACTTAAAGCCACGTTGCGGCAACGCCGAGCCATTCCCAAGAGAACGTCGCTTCGCCTCTATCGCCTGCTTTCGCTGCTTTGTTTCACGGGTAGCATAGATTAACGCGCTTGATTGTTAAGAACAACTAATATATCGTAATTTATCATCGATGTAATAAAATACCGGATAAACAAGAACGTGAAAACGTTTAGACGTGTGCAATATCCCTGATTTACGAGATGTAAGACAACGCCAGCGGGCAATACATGTTCCCGTGCGAACCTTGTAGTAAAGCCCAGGGACTGGTGTAGATATATGAAATAAAGATTGCCGCGGAAATCCAATCAGCTAAGGAAACAACAAATATTGAGGAACAATCCGCTTTTTTTTCTCATTAGTTGTTAAAAAGATATCACAGCCCTATAAATTTAAAACATCAAACAATTGTAATGTTATAACACTTGTCATCAAATTCGATTGCGCTCGCGTGCTTATGAATGCAAGACCTCATTCTCACGCCAACCAAGATCTAATTTACTTGAAGACTTAATTTTCCGCAATATGCAACTAAAACAAAATTATGCTAGGTTAGGCCAAACATCAATATTGCACCAAAATATTGAAGTTTTCTTAAGCAACAAATTCAATCTGAGCAAATAGACATCCATAAGAATTCCGTATGGATACTCGATAAGTAACACAGGGTGGTCTAAATCACCAGGCTCGAACTAAAATAGACCGTGAAAATCACCGCCTGCACGTAGCGATCTACACTTTTCGTCAAAGGTAGTATTCCACAGGTCGGTTTTTTCTTGTAAAATTGCAAAGTCTATAGTTCTCTTTCTGTACGAAATTGGGCCAAGAAGCACTCCAGGGTATACGCCGGGCGACGACCCAGACGACGAAGTCCAGTGGCGAGGTGTGTTTGACGTGCGTATTGATAGATGGCGTCGGGAGCAGCGTCCGAAGCTGCATCCGACCAGCAAAAAAGCAGATGAGACGCAGACGAAATCCGTTAGCAGCAAAGCGTCGTTGTTATTTAGAGGCTGTTTTTTATTGTTTCGCTTTTACCGTCCGCATTTGTTTTTTAACTGAAGGCACATTTCAAAAAAGATTATGTGCACTTTAATAAACCACGGTGGTCGCGAGCCGTCGCAATAAGGAGGTTGCGTCATCTATCAATACGAACGCCAAAGAAACCTCGCTACTGGACCCCTATCGTCTGCGTTGGTGCCCGCCGTACACCCTGGCAAATTTATTGGCCTTATTTTTTACAGAAAGAGAGCAACGTTTTGTGATTTTACAAAAAAAAACCGACTAGTGAAATAAACCTTAGACGAAATGTTTAGATCGCTACGTGCAGGCATCGATTTTTACGGTCTTTTTAATTCGAACCTGGTGACTTGAACACCCTATATTTTAAAGAAGTTAAAAAAGATACATTGAGGGGATCTCAGGGAATGCTTTAGCATGAACGTTGGAAAACGCCACACACATCCGCTTTTGGAAACGCTAAAGGTGACCCAATCACTTTTCTGTTATGGCTTTTTTAAGCTTTCTCTTTCCTTACTATTTCTTTATTGCCTCTTTTTGGCTTTCTCACTGGCTTAGTGTTAGCGTTGTTCGCGAGGGACATGTGTGGCGTTTCCCAAGGGTGGTCTTAGCGCATCCCCAAAGAATCCACCAATGAATCATCCGGCATTTCTTTTCCGGCGGAGCAGGCTCACCGAGCCCGCTTCACCTCAGCAAATGTCGCAGGCAGACCCGCAAAACATGCCCATTTTTGCGACGTATTTCCGCCAGCCGAGATAGGATCTGCTTCCGCTTCTCTGTCTTGTTCTCCCGCCTTGCACACTTAGCCGCAACCGCTGCCTGATGCTGCTTTTGGTGATTATCTATTTCCCGCTGGAGCATTGGCCTGCACCCCGTGACGCCGCCTTCCTCTAGGTTTTGTCCTTAAAAAGGTCATGAAACGATTTTAAATATTTTTCTTGTTCAGCTTTCCTCCTCAACTCATAAATCGCGCATTGTGCCAAACGGTTCAAGAATACAAAAAGGGTGGAGGCCCCTCTTGCTCGGTTCTCGTTTGTGTACATGGACACACTCATTCTCCCTCTAGAAGATCAGCCCGTCGCTCAAGATTCAGACAAAGGTTCCTTTTCCCACCCCGTTCACACCGAAGCTGTTAGTGCTGCCGACGCTTTGTTCTCGTTGGGCCCGCCACATTCTTGAAACGTTATCACGCTCTCTCCGCGCATACCCACGCGCAGGTAATGAGGTCAGGTGTTCAAAGAAAGGTGCCTGATTAGTCCGGCAAGAAGCGTAGCTTCCACCGCAATGTCAGCTTTGGGGTGAGCAAAACAAGTGAGGTCCGGAGTCGTGCGCCGTGCGTTTGGACCTGGTGACGCGCTTTGGGGACCGCGCATGTATCACAGTGAAAGGCCGAGAGCTTACGAAGGGAAGAAGGTACGAAATTTTCCACTGTGCTTTCAAAGTTTCGTACCAAATTCAGACTTTTGACAATCCATTTTTTTTTCTTTTGGCCCACTGAACGATGTGCTATAAGTAAAAGTGCAATCTAAATTGATTTACCGCAGCCAAAAATTCGTTTCATGAGCCCCTTAAAGAGGGGTGTAACGATTTCCGGACTTCGGTCAAATATTTGTGGAAGTTGCCCTCTGACACTTCTAAAGTAAAGAACAGAAAAATCAGTTTCGCCTGCGTGTCCTAGTTGTGTAAAAAAATGAGATAAATATTAGAATTTTCGGCATCCAACAACACACTCCCAGTCTTCAGGGTCACACCTGGTCGCACTCCTAGTAACGTGATTTGGGGTGCCCTGTAGGTTCCCGTGTGCTTTCTCGGAGGACGCTTCCTCACCCTATCTCTGCTTACATTAGGGGGCGTTATGCTGCAGCTTAGAGCCATGCGAGGTCACGTAAGCTTCTCGCCGTCATTCCCTCGGCTGCCATTCGAGGCTGCAGCTGGGGGGAAAATCTCGACTTTTGCTTTGCGGTACTGCAGCGGAATCATGACATATTTTTTTTTAATGAAGGATATGTTTTCTGTATTTTTGGGACACGATAAAAGCTTTATAAAAAGACAAAATTAAAACCATTTTAATCTTAATATGTTCCCAACCCTCCCCTTTAATAACTCTCCCCTTATCTACGCGGAGCTCTTCCCTTTCAAATGTTTTGTCCGCAGACAAAGCAGGTCAGCTTTTCGCTCTAATTTGGTTACTAGTGCTAACCTATAAACCAAGCCTAAGTCACAACACACGCCCACAAGAACAATTTTATCTCGTGTCTTCGCCGCTATTCTTTGCTGAAAAGTAGACGTGTCGTGTTTTGCCTTCACGCCTCAGTGACTTCTTGATAAACCCGCTACAATTGCGGTTGCACTTGCTAACACATAATGAGGTTTATTGTGATTTGTAATCTTGCCGATAAGGTGCAGATGGTTTACGGTTGCCTGTTGGCAACCAGCCATAACACGCATATACTATTCGCCAAAAAATTATCCCTTAATTTCTTTTTTTTTCTTGAATGGTGGTTGTTTCAACGGTTACAAACAGCTGGCACTCTGAAATGATTTGTATTTAGCCACAAAATATCACAGACCTATTAGATGACTTATAGTTTTTCTTGGAACGTGTACCTAAAGACGAAGTTCAAAGCGCATCGATAAGAGAAAAACGCGAAAGCTTACCCGCATCCTGACGACCTTCCATTGGACGATACTTACGTAGATAATAATATTAAGTAGCGACCATTTGAAAATACTTGAAGTTTTTTACCTCAAATGTCCCGTACTATAAAAACAACCGAGTCTAACTTCCTCAAATTCGAAAATCGAGTTTAAAAAAAAAGAGAAATTCTAGGTGAATATTTGTATAATTCCTCGATGACACTCTTCCACACTGGCTAAAATAATGTTTTGTGTCGCCTAAAAACATGTTTTGTTTTAAACGTAACATTAATCCTACGCTGCACTGGAAGCAATCTAGTGTTTCGCGTGCCACTGGATGAAGACAAACTTTCTTTTGTCCACCTTATTGCCAGGCCAGTGAGCACCCTACAGTTTCCAACAATCGTTAACAGGGGAGACTAATGCCAGGACTGCTTTTGGAAAAATTCCAATGGCAGAGTAGCCTGTTTAAATAGTTTGTGTCTTGGATAACTTTCTCAAAATTATCTGTTTATGATCAAACAAAATTTTATACATTCGAATTTTATACAATCCTAAGTGTTTGCTATCGGCGAGGAGGTTTCGATACTTATATAAAGGATATGTCGTAACAGAAATCTGTTGCTGAATTCAAGATGGTTTCTGTGTTTGTTCGTTAGTTTTCTTCAGTATCGGGTTAAATCAAGAATACAATGGCCGGCATTGCGGTTGCTAAGGTTTCTGAAATCATATTTGTTTATTTCAATAAAAATTTCGCACGTACTAAGACACACAAAAAAATACAGTTACGCCCCACCTCTCACAAACTCCGGGAAATTCGTTTCGGTGGACATGACATCGCATCGTGTGCTTATCAGTCTGAAACAAAGATTGCAAGAATATTCTCGCACAATGCAAGATTGCATTGTGCGAGAATAAGGTATGTGACGCTTAAAACATACAACAGACCAAACGACAAGTTCAAGCATTGAACTCACAACTGATGTTTAAAGTAAAGGTTGTAAAGGAGAAGTGATATGTCAGGGGTGTCTTATTTCAATTAAAGGAATCTCGATCTAACTACAGAATTAGCCTCAGACACGTTATTCATTTTAAAATTGATACATATAAATATTCACTTATTCTCATGAGTATAAAGATTAGACTAAATACGGGATACATTCAAAATTTACACGTCTGAGGAGATGACGGTAACTTTAAGACAATATTTACACAAAAAAGAAGGTAAATAAGGGACACCAAAAAAAAAAACGATCTAACTCTTTCGCCAAAAGGCGCTATCGATGCCTAACTTATGCAGGCCGGCCATTTTGACGTAATCGCTTGCGTTTCATATATTTCTCTAGTCCTTTGGTCATGAACCTGTTTAAGTTCTTTCGAGTCTGAAAACATTTGGGTGCATAAGTTCGGCATCGAATCGGTGTCCCTGATTTACCTTCATCTTTCTTGTATGTGTAAATATTGTCATAGAGTTACCGTCATTTTCTTCTTAACGAGTAAAGTTTGAACATCTGTTGTATTTAGTCTAATCGCTATACTCACGATAATAAGTGAATATTAATATGTATCGATATTAAAATGAATAACACGTCAGAGGTAGTTTGTGTAGTTAGATCGGCATTCCTTTATTTAAAAATGAAGATACCCTTAGCATGTTTCTTCTCCTTCCCAACCTTTCCGTTAAAGGCCAGTTGTGAGTTCAGCGCTTGTCCTGTTTACGTATTTTTCTTGTCCTTGTCATTTGCGCTTTAGTGTGTATTATATATAACCAACTAGCCCATCAAATTATTTTAGTCTGAAGCTCTTCGGTTTCATGGCTCAAAGAGAAAATGTACGTTAATGTTAGATAATTTCACAAATGTAGAACGTCCGATAGAAATGTTTATTTCCCTAAAACTCATTGAGATAAAAAATCATTCTTGCCTTCTTAATTCCAATTGGACATCGCGATTTAAAAGAATATAAAAAATAACTAAATAAAAATATATAAAATATGCTTTTCATTTTTATCTTGATAAATTCTGCGATAATAGGCGTTTTTATGTTTTAAAGTTAGCTATATTAATGCTAAACGTAATCAGGTTCATGTTGTTTAGAATGCTACATGGGAACTGACTCTAAGTTTACATAGAAATTATAAACTTGCCCGACTAAGGCGCATTTCATTTAATTGCGCAAAAGTTTGTTTTTAATTTAAATACAAGCATGATTTGAATGGAATATAAAGAAAACCAGTCATATAGGTGGCGACAATTAAAGAACGCAATAGATGCTCCTCTACTAGCGCTAGATTTATACCCTTGATAGCACTTGGTCGCGATAGGGTGCCTCGATGTCCTTCTTTTAGGGGTGATGCCATTGCTTGTAGTACCCAATGCCCAGAGCACGCGCTCAAAGACAAAATGCAAAAAAAAAATGTAAAATTAACGTTCGCCATAAAACAATGATCACCACTAGCGCGTGCAGAGAAACACTCTCTCACGCTCTTCAAATAAAAAAAAAAAGCGTTCGTAACCAAAGGGCCAGATATCATCACCTTAACCATAGCCCGCATGAAGGCACAATAGGTCGCACACGCAGTAGGAGCCCGGTGGAAGGCAGTGAGCACGTGCTGCAGACGCCCCAACCACTGGGTTTTTAACCGGACACTCGACTGTTGACACCGTCTAACTACGCCTATAACAGACCAAAACCTGACACCCACCTGCGGTCACGTAATACAAGGATTTGAAGAACGTCATTTCAATATTCGCGATACTTTAGCAGAGAGATTCAAAGACATGGTCTTTTGATCCCTCCTCGGAGCATCTGGTTGATTTCATTTAAACAAATTTAAAATACCACTTCCTCAAAAGCCACTGTGGGTTCCGATATCAAGTTTCATTATTATAGCAAACGACCGTAAATTACTCGTATAGATCGCCGTAAAATGTTAGCATTGTGAATGGTGTATCTGTAAAAGGGGGATGGGGAGCCGAGTGGGCTAGCGCACACCAGCTTGGAGCACTTAGAGCGAAAGCTTGCTCTGAAGAACCCAGGAATCCTGGGTTCAATCCCCACCCCTGCCCGTATCAATCTGGATGAGCATCGTACCGGCGTGCGGTCGTGTATCACTACTACTTGACGTACGTTAAAGACGTCAGGCTGGCCGTTGTGCAGCCCTGGCTAAATTGCTAATCTACAGCGTGTGGCTCGTCTCCAATTTGAAATGGTAGATCAACTCCAGGCCTTATAAATTTCACACAACCCCCCGACTACTTCGTATTTGCTAATAAAACAACTTCGTTTTAATTTCTGCTTTGAAATTGTTCAGGTTGGAATTAGTTGTATTTAAATATTTTTGAAGCTATTTTATAATTACCTGGTTACTTTTATTAGCAGTGTTCAGTAGAGTAATCTTATTACTTTTGAAAGTAATAATGTGACCTGTAATCGTTACTATATTTCCATCCCCTTTCTAATGACATCCTTTGTTTCCACATCTTGTCCAACAAGAAGCCCTCAAACCACTGGACCCAAAGGAAATGGTCTACTCAAAGTGGTGAATTTAGAATGCGAGTAGTTGCTCATCCGGTGAATCTAATCCAAGAATGAACAGAACAAAATGCTCGTTTACTAACGGGCACAATAAGTATGCCGTTTTAAAAATCTGAAGTAAATAGAAAAGTGAAAGTTACTTTTTGAAGACACGTTCAATTGTTTTTCCTCTTACTAATTGTAATAGTAATTGTATTACATTGCTTTTTTGAGAAACCTGTTGAGTTAAACATCAGCTAGAAGATAAGGCAGGCACATGACGTCGTCTTTGGCAGATGCTGGACGCACCCCAACCGCCATTGAGGTAGGACTCAGAGGAGGCCAGATACCAAATCAAAGCAGCCAAAGGAAAAAAAAAGTGAATCCGGTGGTAGAGGGCACGTTCGGGGTGAACGCCTCCAAATGTGGCGAGGTTCGTCCAATCGCGTCCTATGGTTTTGGTCACATTTGTGACGTGTTCCTTCAAACCGGAAGTCTGCACCGCCTTTACCTCTGGTGACGTCATGTCGCCTCTAGAACCTTTCTACCCCCATGCCAAACGCTAAGCAAGCTAAAGCTGGAGGAGAATACGCCACAAGGCAGCAAGCGCGGTCATCTGGCCTCACTGTGTGCTAACGACTAGCCCTGGTTTGAGCCGCTGAAGTACCCGCGGGACTTGACGTTGACAAATGCTAGAGGGCCCTGCATGGATTCACTACAAATGGCGTTTGGGGGGATGTGCAGATCATGTTTTCTAGATGGTATATTTCCTCTCAATTTACCTGGGGCAGTAACCTAATGAAAATTCGTCCTTTGGGCACACCAGAATTTATGAGATGTTTTGACGTATCCTTTAAGAGACCCTGCAACAAATTGTTTACTTTTTTGTATTTGCTCCGAACCTGAACGTACTGAACGTAGTAACTTAGTGAACGTCATTCTTCTCTCGAAATTCGCATTATTTTAAAAGTTAAGCCTTTGGAAATACTTCCATGAGGAGTAACATTAAATGTACTGTTCAAAATACAAGAGCTAAAATTATTTGAAATCGGTAACCAAATATCCTTCCAGTCAGAGCTGGGCCCTCTGACGTCACAAAACGTTGTCGTCACATCATCTTCCTTTTGTTCTTTGAGGTTCCAAGCAAATGACTGCAGTAATTTTTGCTTCGCTTCTAATACTTAAATTTTGTAGTGCGCGGTGAATAAATTGAATCATTCTAAAAGTTCAACCGATATTAACCGTATTTATGTACTTCAAGAATAGCATGTTACATTTGTTTTGTGGGAGGTCGTATTTTCGAACTGCGCAATTACAGAGAAACAAATGTGCTCAAAGAGCTTGATTAGAAATGCCCGCCGGAATCAATGACATATTTAGTGTCATGGCTTACTTCTTGTTTCTTTTTGTATTTCTTCCCGCAGGAAGTGTCGCTCAGCTTTCTTGATTTCCCCCTTATCGTTCTCTGACACGGGCATGTGCCAACCGACCAACCGCAAAATTATTTCGCAAGGGCTTTCTTTCTGTACAGACGACGCGCCACTTTTAGCTTCATCTATGTTGAGAGTATTAGCCGCTGTGAAACATTTCTTTTTAAAGCAACGAAAAAAATCGACACGTAGCAGACCTTGTTGATCGGCGTGAGGGTGGATGTTAGAAAGATGCTGCGTGAAGGTTTGCACCAGTACTACCAAACTTTAAGGTGCTGTACTTCACAAGTTTTTTTTCAAAAAAATAAAACAGAAACAAATATCCGGTTCTGGGCAATATTCAAAGAACAGCTTTAGGGGCCAGTCTCATACCTACAATCTGCTTCTCACAATTTCGCTGACAAAAACTATAAGACAAAAAAAAAAACTTGATGCAACCAAATTCTTGGGAGTTGGATTCCGACCTGAACTAAATTGTGCCGCCATTCCGACAAACTTTCGGCATCATGACATACTGGAGGTATGAACAAATGTCTAGAATATGGACGATGTTTCGGCATTCGCACTTTCAGTTTACGGTTCTTATTCATTGAAGTAAAAAGCGCAGTGTATTTACAGCCGTCGTAAAATACAGTTTCAAGAATTGCACCGATAATCATTACAAAAATTAAACTGGCGATACCTCTTAACGTTTTCAAAAATATCTTCACAAAGTACGTCGCAAAAAACAAACAAAAAAGAAACGAGAGGGTGTTAAATTTGGGGAAGGGTGACAAGATTTGACAGCCTCTTTGGTGAGCTAAAGTATTTTCTTTCGAGATTGTTTTTTTTTGTGTTTCGCCAGCCGATCTAGAAGCCTTTGAGACGGTAAAAAATATTCGTCCGTGGTGCTTAACAGCCCTCTAAAAAAAGCCACATGAATTGTTTGCATCTGCTGAGCGGAATCGGCAAGAATGCAAGGAACTAACTCCAAGCGAAACAAATCACAAGACATAAAATTTTCTCCTGCGGCTATAACACCCGCCGGATGTTATATTCGGAGGGATCAGCAAAGCGGCCCAGCGGTTTCATTTGTTTGAAGGTGAAGTGCTAGAGCTTTCTGAGCTTCTGATTGGACGTTGCCTCTCAGCTTTTTGCTGGGCGGGATTAATCGAATAAAAAACATTTGACCCGTTCAGGCGTAAACAATATGGCAATAATTTGGTGAAAACCTCCCACGACAGAGGTCTCGCGGCCTATAATGTGCTCGTTATAAACCTTTGTTTACGACGGGTGAATTCCAGCTTCTTTACGGCATTAGAACTTCAGATTCCCAAAGAAAGCACGAATTGTGCTCTAAGATATGCTGCAGTCATTCATAGATTGCGACGGATAGCACTCATTGAAACTGGTTAAGAAGGTGGAGGCAAATCGAAAATATCCAGTGAGTCCCGGAATATTATGTAGTGCTAAATCTGTATGACATTTCTTTGTATTTTTGATGAGGCGGAAGTGATATTCGTAGCAGCAGCCGCGGCTCCCCAAGTGTTAAAAAGTGTTGTTTTATCATGCGAGCAGTGTGATTAGAATATTCTACGCAGTGTTCACATTGCCTAACAAATAATACAAAAAAAATGTGTGCCGCCAGTCTTACTTTTAATTCCATGTCTCTATTGTATTTTGGAATCATTGAATGACGAAAGTCAGTGGGCTAGTTCCGAACTGTTCTGTGTGGTCAATTTTCCATAGTGGACACTGATTACAATGTTTTGCCTCGAACACTTATTCCACTATTGTTTTAGCGGCCTACCGCGCCTATAGAACAGGAGTGGACCGGAAGTGGCAACGTATGACGTCACAAAAACTTGTGCGTCACGCCCTCGGAGTCATGAACATAACGATTTGTTCTAGGAGTCCCGGAAAGAAGTAAAAGCGAACGCGAGCGTTGTTCTCGTCCCGCAGTCCAAACTCCTGCTTTCTGAAGCTCCGAGGACTGTAAAGCAAGAAAACGAAAGGATCGCTGCCGGCGACGTGAAAATCGAAGGGCAACATTTTTATTTCGAGGTAAACTCACTAAAAACTCAGGTGGGTATAAGGCACAATACTCAGAGTGCACAAGTGGATAAACAAACTGCAACCGATTTCTTACTTGGTCTCGGAAAATCAAGATAAGAGTTTTGACCAACACCAGCTAGAAGATAAGGCCTGCCCATGACGTCGTCGTTGGTAGGTCCCCGACCCACCCCAAACGCTAAACACGCCGACGCTCTACGAGAGTACACCTCAAAGAGGGCAGACGCGTGCATCAGACGCCGCTGTTTCAAAACATCGGCTCGTTGTTAGACGCCGAAACCGAAAAAGGCGCAGTAGGCGACTCTGAGGCCAAGCTAGGGAACCCTGTTGAGATTTACTATTACTGACGTTTGGGAAGAAGGGGGATGTGTAAACCTTGCCTTCTAGGTGGAACTTTTTTCATCTATGAACTTATAACAGTATACATAATCGGCGGCAATGTAGGCCTCGCAAAGTGTGAATTTCGTTAAACGCATGGCGGCTACGATTTGCAGCGCTAGATCTTCGAACTCTACGCGTGGCACACATCGCATGGGTACTTGCAGCCGCTACAAAGCAGCATTATTCCACACTACTCGCCCTAAGGTCCAGAAATGTTGATAGTTGTTGCCATCGGGGTCTTACTTTGTGATGGACTTGGCGTTGTACTTGCTGTTTCAGTCGTCGTTGCCCTGATATCCGTGCTTGGAGGTTCACCCTGGGTCTCACTAGGATACGTAATGTCGACATCATCTAGGCCTTGAAGAAGAGAAGAACAAGCGTATAAAAACGTACTAGACAGCAGAAGAAGTTGTCTAGGCATTGACTGACTCCTTGCTAGTTTGTTTATAAGAAAAATCGCCATTTACAGGTGGAGAAATCGTGTTTCTGATGTTCTCGCAAGAACGGATAATAGTTACCTGGAGATAAATAAAAAAAATACAATTTACATAATTTGAGTATGATATCAAAACAAACATTCACCGCTAAACGTTACTTTTTTGTTTCTTTACAAGTTTGCAATGCTGCGTAGATCATTGCACCAAGGTGTAATTTGACCTTATGCATATTCTTTACGTGACCTTGAGGAAATGAGGCAATACAGTATGCTAGTGTTTACGAATACAGAGCCCAGAATGCGACCTCCAGAACTCAACAGTCGCGTCTTTGACGCTTTGGAAAGCGATCAAATCCCGCACTATGCTCCCGAACTCTGAAAGTGGCATCAGCCAGAATCTCGTTAGTTCCATCAACGTTTCTATAGTTGATATAAATAGAACTTGCAGCTGTGTCTTAGACAGTGTTGTGTTCGTCGTTGTTGCTTCCGCGTTGCCGGTTTTATGATGTATGCTATAATCACTCTCACTCCCGCTGGCCCTCCCGGATTTTACGTATCTCATCACCCGTGTTTTTCACATAAAAATTAAAGTAGCTATTTTTACAGACATACGCTTCTTAAACAAAAAGCTGCTAAAATCACATTTCGAAGGTCTGGGAGTCATATTTCCAGCAGCTCCAGAAAGCAAAACATAGAAACAACAAAAAAATATTTTATCACAGATTATGCCTCAACAATATAACTCTTCATTTAGAAAAAAAAACCTCAATAAAATAAGAAAATCATTTGAAAAAACATCTAAAACGTTTTACAGGTAAGGTTATTCTCGCTCCCCCGCTCATCTCTTTTCGCCTTGATCATCAGTATAAAGTATGAATTCCCCACTGCCGCTCCTTCGCCTACCTCGCTTCCTTTGTTCCCAGGTCGTTATTGGTGTGGACCCACCTTCCCGCACCTTTAGTATCTCTATCATCAATGGATTCGTTTAAAACTGCAATAACCAGCCGTTTTTGTCATCAGGCACCCTGACTGCATTTTCTCTTGTTAACGTTTTGTCATTTATTCTGAATTTCGTAATAATATTTTGTTACAAAACTAAATGCCTTCGGGCCCTGAGGGTACTGAAATAAAAATTAATATGTTACCGTAGATTGTCTCTAGAAGCGAGAAATGCGTCTATCTCAGTAAAAATATTAATTTATGTAGAGATATTTAATGTTCTTGTGAAGGTTGTGAAAACGAATATTGCCAAGGATGAAGGCGACGAGAGGATGAAAAGTGAACTGAAAATAAAGGTTTAATCGGCGAACTTGTGTCAAAGAAAGTAAGGAACGAGCGTTGAGACAGCAGAACAGAGGGCGGTGATTTGGCGGCGTAACAGCAAGCGAGAGGAAAACTGACTGGACAAGGTCGCGGGCGTCGCTAGTGTGCGTCACTATCTCGGAAATTTGGGAAAGAATGTTCGAGTGTCGCGCGCTCGGGGCGAGATAGAACACTCACCGTCGAGAACAAGAGAGAAAGATGAAAAGATAAAAGTTACAACCGGAGAACGAATAAAGTCGAATCTTCTAGAAGTCCGTTACTGAGCGCTGCTTTTCGGCCCTCCGGCGCGGAAATGTGTGGTGTCAACGCAGCAGCCATTTTTCAGGCGACCAGTATTGATTATGCTCTCGTGCATAATTATTTTTGTTGTAAAATGAACAAATTTTTTTTAAATGCTGCAAACGAAAAACGAATGTAATAAAAAAGAAGGTATTCAAGCATGTTTTTAATAACAATTAATTTGTACCTAAAGAAAAACTCTTTTAATGATAATCATGGGACCTTCGCAACGTAACGACAACGAGTATTGCAGAAGGGGCGTTTTCAGAAAAGATCGAACAACCATGTCAGTTGACTGTTTTTTTTTATTTTGATGAAAAAAAACATATTTTCCGGGCTAGATTTCTAGAAGAATAAATCCAATCCTTGTCTTGAAGAAAAAGGTGTTTTTGCGAAACAAAAAATTGTAAGCACCCTTTTAGTTACGTGCGCTTTCTTCCGGATCGCTCGATGTTGGCATTTCGGACTGCTTCCCCAAAAAAACTCTTCTGGTTATAAGTCTATAAATATTTATTGAAATATTAGGCATAAATAGAAATGACAAAAATATTAATCTCCGAGTATAAGGGTCGTTATTTTGAAAAAAAGAAAATCGCAAATACTGCACAACGCGCAATAACGCCCTGCATTAAAGTTTTTTTTTTTTCGCCGTTTGTATAAAATATAAAGTCTTCCATCTTTGCCAGTGTGTTGCCCTGTATATAGTTCATCTTTACGTAAAATATTTATGTCCTAGTTAACGGGAGAAATATACAAGAATTGCTCACACAGGGGCCTTTAACTAAATATGCATTATTTTGAAAATCATTTAAAAAAAGACCATCCTTCATATTCTTTAAACTCTGCGAAATTAAAGTTTCTAATATGCACTAACAGAATCTGCAAAAAACATAATGCAATATTTGTGTGGCTTTGAAGTTAAAAAGAAAGAAACATGGCAAAATTGACGCTAACGCGGTTGCCATAAACGGGGCGTGCACATACCATGTTTTCACAATATAATTAATATTAAAATGCGTAAAAATGCAAAGGGGTGGTCAGGAAAAGACAAATTGAAAGAAAAGAGGTGGGCGGCACTTTTGAATGGAAAATTTCGAATCCAATTTCGTACAACCGACCCAGAAATGCCCATGGGCCGGAGCGATCGAGATGTGCTAGTCTGTAACACGCTCCGCGATGCCTTTGTCAAAAACCGGCGTGTAGTGTCTCCGTCTACGGGACGGGACGTAAAGTAAGCTACCGGAGCGACTTTTCAAACAGATCAACCTACAACCTTGGTGGTAACATGATATTGGAGGTAGGGGCAGCCTCGGTGGCTCCGCGGCGAGAGCTCCGGCCTACGGATCCCCATGTGGCGGGTTCGAATCCCGGCCGAGGTGCCAGCACTCTGACGGAGGCTTATTGCGGAGAAGGCGCCGTGTAACCGAGCTTTCGGTTGCACGTGAAAAGATCCTCAGGTGGTCCAAATTAATCCTCTGTTCTCCGCTGGGGCGTGGCAGTTGCCCGTCGTTGGTTTTGGCAAGTAAAACTCCCAAATTTGACTTTGAGGTAGGGCGCGGCAAAACCTGAACCTGCGCCGCCTGTGATCGCCAATAGATCCGCCACCATGGAGGGCCACACAACGCACAAAAAGCAGAGTTCAGCAAAAAAGAAAAAAGATATATATATATATATATATATATTCCGATTGATTGCGATTGTTTGTATCGAGCGTTTTGAGATAATATTCAACGACCATGTCCGGTCGACTTTTTTTTCAATTTTTACTTAAATTATATGTCTTACTAGATGTGCAACCGCAAAGAAAAAAAAGCATATTCTAAATTTTGTGGAAAATAAAATTTGTCTTGAGGAACAAAAATACCAAAGACGCTGTCTATATAGCCAGCACGTTTTTGTACCTTGCGTGAAACCGTCCCAGCGGATATTTATAAAAAAAAGTATTGTCGCCGTAGGTTTACTGTATTTTGTGCATAATCTGTACATAAAAAAGGAGGAGGTGAACATGTAGTATCGATTACAAAAGCAATTCAGAGCTTTATAAATCCGGATCTTAAAAGAACAGATATTACATTTTATAACATGATTTGGACGTGTTTGTTCAATATTAGCATAAATTGTCATTAAAGTTGTAAACGATAACTTCTCAAACAAATACATTGAAATGTGGAGAGGTAACCGATTTTGCAATAATTAAGCTTAAGATAAAGGCCATTTTAATTTTTCTCCTACTTTTCTCAAATCAAGGCTCATAATTTGTCCTATCAGGTCCTTCAAAATTGCTTTGCAATAGGTTATGTTTTTTTTTAATTTACAGAGCGCTAAATACACAGAAATTGCCGTAACGCGAGTAGAGAGAGATACTACGTTGCCGATACGAAATGAGGGCAAGAAAATGGTAGAAAAATGTAAGAAGTCAGTGAAAAGAGAAACACTGTGACAGGAGTTCGTGAAAAAAAAATCCGTACAAACAATTACAGGTGAGTTTGAAGCACAAGCCAACAATTTAAAAACAAAATTCTCGGATCACTGAATTCCGGCGCCTACCTCTACGTATGGGAGGCTGGGTTGATGACGACCAGGTTTAAATAGTGATAAGAAAATGCACATGTTTAAAGGGGTACACTTGAAACGAACTTAATGAATCAATATCCTGCGTGCACATTCGGCGCTTCTCGCGTGCATTATTTCTGACTGGCGATGGCCTGACCCGGTCACGGCGCTCTCCTGGAACTCCGACGAGGAACATTTTTATCACGTTTTAGCTTTAGCGATCACTGTTCGTTTCTTCACAGTGGCACCGCAACCTCGCGACCTCGATCTGCTTTCGCAGCCATATGAGACTTTACTTTCGAGGATATATGAATCCTGCGTCTACTTTTCTTGCTTATACAGCTTTGGTTGCGAAGTGTCGGAGGGCGTACACTTCCACAAGTGACAGGACTAAATTGTACGCAAGACAGGAACAGAGTCCCACTCCTGCATTTTCATTTCCCTGAACACTTTAGCATCGGCTTTCGGCAGGTGGATTAGTTTTACATTCGGCAGTTCAGTGGGTAACCATCTTTGACGCCAACTTGATCACCGACGTGGTGGGCCGTCGGAGGTTGTAAAACCTTGCCTGATGCGTGACACGACCCCCGATTCAATCGCAGGCACACTTGCATGTCCAATTGTGTGAAGAAATCCACTGCCCTGAGGTGTACTTGTTGGTGTGCAAATCGTGTAGTTGGTATTTGTTCTTAAATTTGCTTGCGGCACCATCACTGACGTAGGCCACATGAGCATTCCCAAATTGAATTGCACGATTCTCCGTGCAATTCAATTTGGGAATGCTCCGTTGTCATATCAATTAAATCGCAATCTCATTTAATCGCAATTTGTTTGCATTGTTTGTATTTATTTATTTATTTATAGTTATTTTTTCCCGTTGTGCGGTCCTCCATGGCGGCGGATCTATTGGCGCTCACAGGTGGCGCAGTCTCAGGCTCTTCTCGGGCCTACCTCCTATATCACGTTATCACCAATGTCTTAGGCCAATCTATTTGAAAAGTCGCTTTGGGTGCCTTCTTTACGTTACGTAGACGGAGACAATACACGCCGGCGGTTGGTACAGGCACCGCGAAGCATGTTACAGGGTGGCGCCTCTCGATCGCTCTAGCCCATGGCCATTTTTGGGTTGGTTGTACAGAAATGTATTTGAAATATTTCCTTCAAAAATATTGTCCACCTTCGTGCCGCCGATTTGCCTTTTCCTGAGCAGCCCGAAGCATTTCTACGATTTTAATTAATAATGAACGTGTGAAGAATGGGTATGTGCATAGCCCTATTATGGCAACCGCATAAGCGTCGATTTGGGCATATTTCTCGCGTTATAACTTCAAAGCTACACAAATATTGCATTATGTTTTTTTGTTCAGATTTTATTAGTACATAATATAAACGTTAATTTGCAAGAGTTTAAAGTAAACTAAAGATGGCCTTGTTTTAAATGATTTTCAAAATAATGCATTTTAGCTAAATGCCCCTGTGTGAGCGATTCGTGTAAATCTCTCCCGCTAACCAGGGCCAAAATATTTCATGCACAGATAAACTATATACAGAGCAAAAAACTGGCAAATTTTAAAGACCTTAGCTGTTATAGATACAGAAGAGAACCTTTATTACAGTGCGTTATTGCACAATGTGCCGTATTTGCGATTTTGTTTCTGAAAATAACGACCCCAATAGTCGGTGATTAATACATTTGTCAATTCGCTCTATCGCTTAATTTGCCAGTAAATATTTCTAGACCCGTATCCCAAAAAGCTTTTTTTTTTCGAAAAAGCAGCCCGAAATGCCAACATCGCGCGATACCCACAACGCGCACGTGACTGAGAGGGTGCTTACGTCGTGTTTTCGTCGAAAAAAATATAAATTTCTTTCCAAATTAAGGATTCGTTTTATTCTTCGGGGCATGGGGCCAGCAAAATATATTTTTTTCCATTAAAATTAAAAATTCATAATGGGACAGTGCGAATTTTACAAGGACACAGGGAGGAACTGAACAGAACGAGCGCTGATTAACAACAGAAAGGTTTATTATCAGGAAACCACGAAGAAAACATACAACAGCATGACTCTCTAATCACGATGTAAATTCGCATTGCGCCTCACAAAATTGGGTGCCACATTTCACACAATTCTATTTGCGTCATCCCCGATCTAAAACTCGACCTCACGGTCCAGCAAATTCAAGGAAGCCTGGCTCACGTAGGCTGGCCCCTCCTTCTTTATTTAATGAGCTTCCACAATCTCTCGAGCTTTTTGGTCCCTGGGTTTATACAAAACAATGGCCTTGTCAAGTAACGGTGTACAGGCGCAGTCCCTGCAGTGTAACGCCTAGTGGGAGCTTGCTGTTCCTGTTAAAGAACTACGGTGTTCCCGCAGGCGGATGTTGAGGCACCGCCCCGTTTGTCCGATGTATACCTTCCCGCACGTGAAGGGTATCTAGTATACTACACCCAAGGTGCATGGCACGATCTCAATGCGGTGTTTTATGCCGCATTGCCTCTCCCCCTGTTTTTCTTCCTTGTTAACGCGCTTTTCTACTGCAGAGCAAATACCGCTTAACTTGTTACGTGCCGAGAAAACCACATCTAACCCGAAATTCGAGGTGGCTCTTTTAAAGCCATGTGACAAGTGGTGCACATAAGCGATGACTGTGACCAGCTTTTTACTTTTTTTTCTCCGCGCCCCATCCTTAATGCTTTCCACTATTGCTTCTGCGGCCGAGGTGATTACCGAATCCGGGAAATTAGCGTCTTGTAGTCTCCCGGCCTTGGCTGCAAGGCTTTCTCCCACTCTGTGGTAGCAATATTTTGTTACCGCCGAAAGAATACGTGATTTAGCAATGCCTCTTTTGACGAGTTTAGAATGCCCCGATCTAAAATCAAGGAGAGTGTAGGTGGTTCTGGAATGATGCCACCAAGAAAAGTGGTTCTGGCTTACATCCACGCTGAGATTCAAAAACTGGATTGTCTGGTCTTTTGGGGTTTC
The DNA here is from genome assembly GCA_037355805.1 of Ixodes ricinus. Taxonomy (NCBI): domain Eukaryota; kingdom Metazoa; phylum Arthropoda; class Arachnida; order Ixodida; family Ixodidae; genus Ixodes; species Ixodes ricinus. Next base: position 65,711 of record JAZHYW010016786.1, read on the forward strand.
AAAAGTGAACCTCAGGCCCAAACCTTGCTCCTTGAACGCTTTTAGCACAAAATCGAGGGTCCATCTAAAGTTACCTTTGTCGACAAAAAACAAATAATCGTCGACATATCTAAAAATCTTTTTAGCGGGGGCCTTCAACAGACCGCCAAGTGTCCTGTCAACCTTTGCAAGGAAGATATTACTCAGTACAGGAGCTACCCTGGACCTTATGCACACCCCAGACTTTTGCACATACATCTTGTCATGCCACCCGATAAAGGTAGACCTCAAATAATGGACAGCACTTCTAGAAACCCTTCGACCGGTATCCCACATTGGGACATAAACGCAACTTCATCGTTGAGGTCTATAATGCACTCTTTTACGCAAAGCATGAGGTGATCATGGGGCATTGAATAGTAAAGATATTCAACGTCTATGCTAAAAGCTGTACATCCCACAGGGTTACTATCCGTGAGATAGGAAATAACGGCATTTGAGCTTGGGATAACGAAAGGGTCCTCGGTATTTAACGTGTGTGCTTTTTGAGGTACCCAGACACAACACGTAACCAGGTGTCACGCTCAGACACAATGATGCAAAACGGAATTTCCGCCTTATGCGTCTTGGCCGCAAAGAAAACCTCCAAAGTGATGTTCTTTTCCTTCTTTACCCCTGCACACACCTGCTTTGGGTTCAATCTTTCCAATAGCTCCACGGTTCTTTCCTTAACCTTTGCTGGTCTTTCTAGGACCACCTTGAAGTTTTTCTGTACAGCACAGGTCGCCTTCTCAGCGAACACGTCCTACAGCATGATGACGAAGAACCATTCCTTATCGGACACAAGTGCACGTAGCCCTCTAGCAGCGAGAATGTCAATAACAGGTTATAAACTTCTACTCCTCATAGGGGCCCCCTCTGACTTCAACAACACATCAACGCATCCTGCGACACACCTCAGTGTTTCCTCTTCCGGAACCTGGCGAGACACCAACCTTGACAGGGCCAGCTTGTCCACTCGTCTCAGCGCCTGATCAAAACAGAACTTCGGGCCCAATTTGAGGATCTGCCTGTGTTGCTCGGCGACTGGTCGGTCGCCGAGGACGAGTACTGTGCCTTTCTTGACGCTCTGTTTTTTCTTAGAATGTAGATTGGGACGTACCTGGTTCTATACAAACTCTGTGAGCTGGATGGATGTCCTCGAACAGTCATGATTTTAGAGTGGGGCATTCTAAACTCGTCAAAAGAGGCATTGCTAAATTATGTATTCTTTTCGGCGGTACCTAAGTCTTGCTACCACAGAGTGGAGAAAGCCTTGCCGCCCAGGTCGGGACATTAGAAGACGCAAGTTTCCCGGATTCGGTAATCGCCTCGGCCGCGGAAGCAATAGTGAAAAGCATTAGGGATGAGGCGCGGGAAAAGTAACAAAAAAAGTAAAAAAGCAGGTCACAGTCATTCCTCATGTGCACCATATGTCACACGGCTTTAAAAGAGCCGCCTCGAAGTTTGGGTAGATGTGGTTTTATCGGCACGTAACAAGTTAAGCGGTATTTTCTCTGCAGTAGAAAAGCGCGTTAACAAGGAAGAAAAGCAGGGGGAGAGGGCGTGCGGCATACAACGCCGTATTGAGTTCGTGCTATGCACCTTGGGTGTAGTATCCGAGATACCCGTCACGTGCGGGAAGGTATACATCGGACAGACGGGGCGGTGCCTCAACATCCGCCTGCGGGAACACCGTGGTTACTTTAACAGGAACAGCAAGCTCCCTCTTGGCGTTACACTGCAGGGACTGCGCCTGTACAGCGTTACTTGACAAGGGGATTGTTTTGTATAAACACAGGGACCAAAAAGCTTGAGAGATTGTTGAAGCTCATAGAATAAAGAAGGAGGGGCCAGCCTGCGTGAGTCAGGCTTACTTGAATTCGCTGGACAGTGAGGTCGAATTTTTAGATCGGGGATGACGGATATAGGATTGTTTAACAGATAGCACCCAATTCTGTGAGGCCCATGCGCATTTACATCCTGATTAGAGTCGTGTTGTTGTATGTTTTCTTCGTGGCTTCTTAAAAATAAACCTTTCAGTTGTTAGTCAGCGCTCGTCCTGTCCAGTTCCTTCCTATGTCCTTGTAAAATTCGAGCTGTTTCATTATGAATACATACCAACTCGCCCAGCTATCCTGTTTGCTAAAAATTAAAAATTATCTCCAGATATGGTGGTTGAATCTTGTCTGAAAACGTAATAGGGAGAAGGTTTGGACGAGTTGCATTTGCATAATACAGAGTTAATGAGTTGCTTTCCAATAAAATTCAGTTTAGAGTCAGGGCTCTGTTTTTCGACGTCTCGTCTAGTCATTCGCCTTGTTCGCATTATTTCTTAAGTATTTAATATTCTAATAAAATGTTTACGTCAGTCGCACGAGTGGAAATGTTAGCGATACGCCACATTTATAACAAGGTGGAAGTATTTCTAAAAATTCACTGCTATGTAAAAAAATATACAACCCCCCCCCCCCCAAAAAAAAAAAAGACTCCCGGCTCACGTGCACCACCAAAATTTAACACAACCAATTGTAATTGTGTCTGATTACTTTTCTTCAGGTAACGTTTACTAGGCTCCTTTTCAGCAGGTGGCGCAACCCAGTGGAGAAAAAGTGTAGGAAAATGTGCAGTTTCCTCTCAATCATGTGTGCAAGAGACAATGTCGCGCGCTTGGAACTAAGTGTGAAATAGAGAAAAAGAAATTCATGGCAAGTTGTTATTCCACCTTTCCGGCTGTGCGGAGCGCTTTACCCAAATAATGTACCATTTTTATTTGTCACCAAATATACTACAGATCGTCCCACGTTCTGTTTTTGGACCAATGCAGCGATAAGTAGTTAAAAGAAGATATCAAATTTCATAAAGAATCCGTTAACTTACTGAAGGCTCAAACGAATTAAAAAAAATTGTCAATGGTAAAATTGGGGCCAACGAAGACGAAAAATACAAATGGCTTCCCTTAAAAAAATTATCAATGGGTTTTCAATTCAGTTTTTAATGTATTATATAAGAATACATTAAAAACTCAATTGACATTCATCGATAATTTTTGTAAGGGTAAGTGGATCAAGTTGCAGAGATTGAGCCCCATTTTTTAATCGAACCTATTAAAATGTCACCTTTAAATTGTGAATATGTCAACCGTTGGTTCTGTAAATTTGGATATCCTGTTCGAACCACTGTGTCTAATTTTGACCGGAAAGAGACAGTTCAATTTTGCTCAGTTTATATCTGCGAATAATAAAATATTGCCAGTGTTGTTCAGGTACGTCCTGCTCGGTCACACATAGCTGCATTGCTTACCGGAAGTCACAAAGTAAAGAGCGAAAGTCGCTGCTCCGAAAGCAAGCAGGATGAGGAGAGCCACCAAAATAGTTGGGGTGTTCCTTAAAAAAAAGGCACATTATAAAGCAGAGAAGAGGTCTTTTTTTTTCTTACCAGACGGTGTAATTATTACGTCGGGGACCCATTTGACGCGTTATTTTGTCAGACACTTGCGTAGATTTTATATAGTATGTATGAACAGCATCCATAAAATACAGAAAATATGAAACGACAATACCTTAACTTTTTTTTGACCAATTGAACAAACTTTAAATTTTTGTCGAAGAAATTTCCTTTGACAGAGATGCACGTAGGAGTCAGCAGTGCAATGGCGATCCGCCATTTATTCGACCAGAGTTAATTTAATGCAAGAGTAGAGCATCTCAACTCTACTCTCAAATAACGTTTGAAAGCTGATACACATGCACGTGAGAAGAGTCTCAGAAATACCTTCGCTCAAATTAGCGATAGTAAACCACTAAAGAGAGGTTTTTACTGTTACACCTTGCTTTTTTTCCGCTTAAAGTGAATCGGTTGCTGTGAGAAAATACCAGACAACGCATGCAAGAGTATGGCGGCGGAATAATTATACCATCAAAAGGGAAAATAATACGCACTGAACAAGAAAATGGTCATGTCAAACGAGAAATCAAGGGCATCAATCTTACGGTCATAGCCAAATTTAATTTGATTACTCAAGTTATGGCAACATTTTGAGATGATTGAATGATAAATCTTTTTTTCTGGTAAGAGGGACGTTTTCAATATTTTATTTTAACATCGCCAAGCCTCGTTAATGCGTATAATTATGAATACCCCGTAATATGGGCAAAATATTTGTGTACGAACTGAGCCAACAGATTTATTTTTATACCGTTTTTGCGGATACCTCACACAATACACGCTTTTTGGGGGTACAAGAGAGTCAATATTCCTGAGACTCCACTCCATGCCCGAACATATATATGTTCGGGCATAGAATGGAGTCTCAGGAATAAACAATGGCCTATAGGCGTAGTTAGCTGGAATGACTAAAAATGTTGATGACAAGCTGCTAGATGTGAAAGACACTGCATTTCAACACTCGCCAAAACATAATTGAGACGTACCCTCTAAGCATCGTCAGCGATGTTTCCCTCCTAAGTCATATAATGCATAAAATGCAGACCTTAAAAACGGATCGTTCCTATTTATTTACATGATATTCGAGCAGTTTTACTGAAAGTTAAGTGTCTGCTGTTTAAAATTCCAGGATTGAACAATCTGTCAACTACAACACAGGAGAAATAACGCTTGATGAAATACTGAACATAACTGCACACAAAACCTCAAGAAAAGAAAGAAGGAACACACACGACACACAAGGAATATGTCATGCATGTTTTTTTTTCTCTCTGCCTTTGTGTTTCTGTGCGCTGTTCTGTTCACTCTGCAATGATACCAGCTCGCCCGGATTACCACACTTCAACACTTCATGGGGTTGTTGTGTCGTGATGGTCGCACCTAAAATCACTGGTTCATGAGAAAGTAGCGCCATCCCCTCCCCTGCCTAGCCAGACATAAACATAAACCGATATGCAGACGATCAAGCCTCTTAAGGTGATTGGCTGATCGGTCTATGTCACCAAGGCAATCCTAGTTTCGCTCCTATCGTATTTCCGAAGCTTCAAACGGGTCGTTATAAACATATAGTGCAATTTCGATAGGGAGCATCATTTTACTGAAACCGTTTCTCGCCAATATAAGCGACAATGGAGCAGTTGATGCAATTCACTAAGCAATCTTGGATATTTCTACATAAAGTTTACAACGTCAGTCTTGTTCTTGCTTACTTAACAACAAAACTATATTATATTTCAATGCCGCCAATCTTCCGTCTCCACATCTGGTTGCGCTGCAAAGTTGTGCGTTTGTTTCGCCGGTATGTTGACAACAAGACCTCGGCATTCAAAAACCTCTCTATAAAGCTACCCGTCGCCAAAAAAAATTAAATCGGCTCACCAAGAATGAAAGGTCAAGGAAGAACTGATCATTCTATGAACCAAAAATAAGAACCTTACGCGGAGCTTGGTTCCACTTTCCCAGTATTTAATGATATCAGTAGCACCGTAAGGGGAAGTTGAGGGATGCGGCGGAGGAAAGGGAAGTCAGAGAGAAGAGGAGGCTGAGGGGAGCGAGGGGAGAGAAATAGAAACTGGGATTGAGGGACAAGTGGGAGGGAATGGCAGTATGAATGGATAAAGGGTGGTCGGGAGAGAGGAAGAGGTGGCTGGAGAAAGGATCGAATGAAAGTGACCGGAGAGAGGAATATTAGAGGGAAGGGTAGTAGGCGAAATGAGAGCAAGGAAAGGGAGGTAGCTAGAGAGGGACCTGACAGAAATAAAAGTTAGAGAAATGGCCATCGGAAGGGAACGGGAGGGCAGAGAAACGAGGAAATGATCGTTGAGTAAGAAAGCGGGGGACGTAGCAGGGGAGGGAGGAAATAAATGGGTGTAAAGAGGTATGGGTAGGCGGGAGGGAAGTCGGGGATAGATGGGAAGGCAGTGGGAGATGTTGGTAAGGGTAGAGGAGAGAGTTATGTAGAAGAGGAAGGAAAGGAAAAGGGTTGGGCAGAAGTAAGGCAGAAGGGGAGTAATCTAAGTCTAGGTGGTGTCAGCTGACGTGTATAGATCACTTGACATAAACTTCCCTGCTAACTTTAACTGGGAAGGTGGATTGGTGTAGAGGTTCCGGGAATTCAATTTGCCCAGTGGAGAAAGCAGGGAAACGTAATAATTGTATAGGTCAAGTTATGTCGAATCATCTGCGCCGCGGGGAAACTAAATTGATGTGTATGTCACATGACGTCATTCTCTCCACCCACTAAATTTAGCGGATAATAGAGGGATGGATGAATTATCGGAGGGGCAAAAATCGAAGATTTCGGAAGGCAGTTTTCCGATAAAAATATTTCATGCTTTAAATGGGCGGTGCAACGACATTCGCGTGGAAACTTTTTCGCTTTACACGTGCTTACAGGCATTAGTGGGACCCAGGTATACTCGCACACAACACCACTGACCAAGAAACTTCTTTGTTGCGATGTATCTCAAGGACAAAAGCTAGCGTGTTCGTTCGACCTCCCTTCGCAAAACCTGATGACGTAGCTGGAGGATCGCGGTATACCCCAGTGACGATATCTGAATGCGGCTTATAGAGTGAACCCGAGCATTGCGTGAGCTTTCGATTTGGCTCGTGATAATCAATAGCTCGACAACGCGTTGTTGAAGTGGCTCCTTCCCATTGCCCGTGTTCTGTCGCTGCAATAACATCTACAGCTGAACAGTGTTGTACACGTCCTCCAAAAAAGAACGAAAGCTCGTTCCTCGTTCCTTCTGATTTTTGGAACGCGTTCCCCGTTACAAGTTCCATCTGCGAGAAAGGAACTCGGTCCCATTACAGTTTAAAAAATGGAACGTATCGCTTTCATATACGTTACATTTGTATTTTTTGCTAATGACCATATTTAGTGAAATCAAGCAGCATTTTTTTAAATCTTTTTATCTATCCCATTATAGTCAGCATACGTGTTTGCATGTCGTGATTGAAGGGAACCAGGAGAAGAAACACGTGGAAAGGAGGGTTCCATTTGTTGATATATTCATATTAAAAATCTCAGCTTTTAACCGTGTCCAAGTTTGTAGTGGACGATTCGAGACGAGCTGAATGTACTTTTACACAAGACTGCACGAGCGATTTACAACAACTCACATTTTTCAATTTAACAAAGTCCCGTGTTAGAACTTAACAAACAATTTCTTTCGATGGTGCTATCCGCAAGACGAGCAAGTGAAGGAGAGGCTAGGGCTTTTGGAAAGTCAGTCTTGAAAGCTACAAACATTTCTTTGTGAAGGTTGGATTTGTTGTTCAGTTTGAAGGATGGGGACAAGAGAAGGAATAAAGGTTATTTTTGTGTATCTTTTAAGTGACCAATTTTCGGGATACAAGGGTGTGCTTGATATCTGGCAATGTATGATCTTGTTGTAATTGTAGGTCTTGGTATTGAAGTTCAGAAACGACTGTAGTCGGAATAAAATTTCTGGATGTATGAGGATTCGTGGAACCAAAGAAAGTAGCTGAGTTTGAAGCAACCCTCTGTCTTTGTCTTTTCCTACGACTAAAAGTTTTGCTTTTTGTACTGCAGTTTCGGGCACTCAAAAAAGATTCAATGCCCTCAGCTGTCCTGCACCCGAAACTATTATCAAGCGAGGACTACACAAAATAATCCATAAGATTAGTAGCCAAGAAAGTTAACGAGATCCTGCACTTCGTAAAGATATTGTGTTTCTACTTTCATACTTTTTTTTGTTAAAAATAAAATAAAAATTACCCCACTGGACGAAAAAAGAAACGTCGTTACTCTTTCCGTTCCAGTAAAAATGTAACGCGTTCCCGTTCCAGTTCCAGGGATGCAAAATGGAACGGCGGCGTTCCTTCGTCCCTCCTAAAAGGAACGCGTTCCAGGAACTGCCGTTCAGCTGAACGCCGTTCCGTACAACACTGCAGCTGAACTAATAAAAATGTGCGGAACTCAGCGTGTCTCATGTGCACTGCTAACACCAACACGTGGCTTTGATAAAGATTGGTGGCATATAATCTGCTTCTGATCCGCTTGTTCTGGCTGCGAGTCTTAATTTTTTAAGCTTCTATTGCTCGTGGTGAAAAACCGCCTCCTGTTCCGCAGGTCATTAGGGACAGGAATTCGTTCTGATCGGTATTTGCTCAAAGTTCAAAAATCGTTCCATCGCCCTTTTAAAAACGCTATTGAGTTAGCCGTTTTGCAGAAAACGAGGCAAACAAATCACGGTGAATAATAGAAGGATCCCAGAGACTGACAAATATCATGATACATTTATTTCAAAACATGTTATGTGCACAACGGAACGATGTGCATGACGTCTCACTACACGGTGCCTGAAACGCATCCTGAACTGCTGTGTTCAGCCTCCTATTCCCTTTTTTTGTCTGGTAATACACGCAGTGGCGCAATCTATTCGGTAGCCCTGGCACACTTTGGCTCGAATTTATTTTCTTAAGCTTTACCCATTTTTGTTTTACAATAAGATTGAATCATGCTTAAGAGTGACATGGGCTACTATTTTGCGAAAATAACGCATAGATTTAATCTCCAAATACAGGAGAAACTCGACGTCTACTGTGGAACCGGAAGTGTCTGAAAGCTATTTGCACACTGGAAAACCCTGTTTCAACTGGCGCGAGAAAGAGCGAATCAATACCACCCATGCAGCGAACGTTGTCACGAAGATGCAAGAAAGGACGTCATAAAGCAGGAGAATCACGCTGTCGGATGGCAGCATCAGCGCTGTTGATCGTAGAAGTTTGTGGTCGGTTTGCCTTGCTGCCTACCCGATCCGGGAAAATAACACGAAGCCAACGATTTCTCCCAACGAGGTTCTACATTGATCTGAAGAAGAACGGGACGATTAAAAGTAATAACAAAGAAACAACGAGTTACCGGCAGGCGCTATAGTCCATAGATCGATTGCCTCCGCGCCGTCTATGATCAGCCTTATCATGGCGGCGTGCAAGGTGTGCGCGTGGCCGGCTCGACTCGGTCACTGCGCGGGAACGTTCCTCCACCTGTGCCCCGTATTGGGGCAACTGGGCTGAGGGAGCCACCAGGGTGTCCACAAGTTATGAAAAAATAAATAGCACGAGCAAACGCGGGTGTCGCTGTCATCACAGCGTCACAACCTATTGTCGGCGAAGCTTCCGTGAACTCTCAAGTTGGAGAGAGACCTGGTGCAGAATAACCGTCTGCTATTTCAGCGACCGTTAATTTCACGGCGCCCAGATTGTGGCCAGCTCAACATGACGGTTATTTGAGGTGGTTGGGACGAAATCAAGATACCACTTTTAGAGCACAGCTCTTAGGCGCCCGTTTCCGGCTTGAGCGGCGTCGGCGTATCCATAAGGTCACGATACCCCCCCAAGGTCACGTGACCCCCACCCCCAAAGTCACGTGACCCCCCACCCCAAGGTCACGTGACCCCCGTGGGGGGAGGAGGAGAAAGGAGGGGTATACCCTCCCCTCAGTACCCTTCCCTCCTCCTCCTCAAGAGCTGCGCTCCAATTCGGCGTTACATGGAGTTGTACACGGCTTTCATTTTTTTGGTCAGGTTGTAAACCCAATTTTCCGACGCGAGTAGTGCACCATAGCTTGACTTGCGGAGTTTCCTTGCAGGGATCGCATTTTTTTGGATGTAATCGTGTTATACGTTTCGTGATTCACGTGGATCCTTCTATACTGCCACGTCATTTGGTGTCTTGTGTTCTGCAGGAGAGCAAATCCATAACGTCTTGTATCGTGCAGAGTACGGAAGGAGTTGCTTCTAATTCATATACTTGATCTTTTAAAGTGATTGACGCTAACAGTCGCTCTGCTAAACCATGAGCGCCTACAGTTTATTCTTACCAGGTATCTGAAAACAAAACAAAAACGGCATAGTTAGGATCACAGGTTGTCGTTGTTGAATATCGGGGGTGCTTATTACGGAACATTGTGAAACGTTCCTACCATCTTCTTGTCTCGAAGCAGGTTGTACAATCTCAGTGGCTGCTGTAAGCAAGAAATCGGGGATAATATACTCTTGAGGATGATAGCCCACATAAGTAGTCATATCTGGGCTTTTTGAAAAAAAAAGAAACTGACAGTGGAATGCACACGAAAGAAGTGTTTTCTATAAAATGACACCTCCAAATATTATCTTTAAACCCTTACATATTATATAACATTTCATTGGTCATTGCTTAAATTAATACCATATAATTCCAGTTCCTACCTTCTCGTTGACGTGGAGGAAAATCCAAAAGACGTATGAGATCCTCAAGCTTAGTGGCTGCAGTAAGCAGAAAGCAGGGATTACATATCCTTCAGGATGTTTTCCTACATGAGTGGAAATATCTGGATGTTCTTTTGAAATAGAAACTGAATTAGAATGCACACGAAACAGTGTTACCTATAAAAAACCAACTTCAAGAATTATGTTTTGACAGTTAGAGACTTAGAAGACATTTAACACTTCATTGTCAATAGCTCAAATGATACATTATAATTCGTGTTCATACCTTCTTCTTGGTTTAGAGGTGGATCCAAAAGAGGCAAGACATCCCGATACGAACCGGCTGCTGTAAGCAAGGAAGCGGAAATAATGTACTTTTCAAAATATTACCCTACAGGAGTGGAAATATTTGGATATTCTTTTGAAATACAATATGAACTGGACTGCACATATAGCCAATGTTTTCCGTAAAACCACAAGAAAAGACAACTTATATAGGAGTTAACATGTGCCTGTCCAGAGCTCAAATTTACACAGTAAAAGTCACTAGTATTATCATAATAGAATGTGAAAACCCCGATTTGGAACCATTCAGGCAAGAAAAAAATAGAAAGCATAAGAAGTAAAGCAGCGATTTTTATGACATATTAAGAAAAAAAAGCGGAAAAGAGATGCTTTTCAAAGTAGAAGACGGATACAGGACAGACGCAGCGTATGTCCTGTGTACGTCTTCTACTTTGTGTCCCGGCTTTTTGCGCTCTTTGTTTTTAATATGTTGTTGAACAAACCAGCCCAAACAGCTATCCTGTTACAGTGATCTTAATTTCAATTTCTAAGAATCAACAGTCTTTCTCCCCCTACAGAAGTTCGATGCGAACCCTCTGCCCATATATACCAGAATGATGTTTACTAGGGTCAGTTTTTTTGTATTGCTGCAGAGGGATGAGTTTATATATATTAGTAAATATGTTACATGTATGCAAACTCCAATGCGACATAAGAAACGAAACATAATATAGTTATTACGCATTACTTCCCAAAAACTAACTCTTAAAAAAATGTCAATACGTCGATCAATGAATGCGCCATACACCGGTGCCTGTTAACCGTCAAAATGTCTTTGATTTGATTTAAAACAGTTTTAATACATAAGCGTTCCTGAACTTTTATAACATCGGTCGTCCTGCTGTGGCCTCACCTCCGATTGGATACATATATTTCTTGTGCATTAATAAGATAGATAGGAAACGCTCTGAAAGCCAAGGTGGAGTGGTGTAGTGGTCAGCACACCCCCCGGACATTGGGAGGCGTAGAGTTCAAATCCTGGCTCCGCCGTTATTTTGGCTTTTGGCGGGTTCCTGAAAACTTTGATTCTTTGATTCATTGGATTAAGTACGGTTCATTCATCTGCGTATGTTCGTTTATTTCCTCCTCGGAGACCACTTACGATGACGTGATGTGCCCGTGTTGTATATTCAACAACGTGGCTCTTGATTCTCGCAGATGATGATGATACCGTGTCTCTAAAGCTCATAAACAAAGAATACTACTACATGTACACGTGACGAGACAAACAGTATGAGGATTTCTGGAGCACAAACGAGCACGTACCACGTGACACCAAGCGTCGTACACACGTTCCACGTGGCGGCGTCTGGCTTCGCTGTTATTTTGGCTCTCGGCGGGTTTGTGAAAACTTTGATTCCTTGATTCATTGGATTAAGTACGGTTTATTCATCTGCATATGGTCGTTTGTTTCCTTTTTCGGAGACCACGTACGATGACCACGTACGATACCACGTACGTGAAGTGCCCGTGTTGTATATTAAATAACGTGGCTCTTGATTCTCGCAGATGATGATGATACTGTGTCTCCCTAAACTCAGTTACGCAGCTGAGAGGATCGGGGACAGTGGGGAAACAAGAGGTCACGAACATTTCACCTGGGGTCAAAGTGTTTGCCCAAAGACTAAGTCTTCGTCTGTATCCCCCGATTATCGTTTAAAGGGGGTGAGAAGGCCTAATAGAATGATAGAAAGCAGTGTCCTGTTGTTGTGTGGATCGTTGCGTGCTTTGAGCACAGACTTTCGCGTTCGTTGATCATTTCCACCAGGCCATTCGCGGCTGGACGGTACGCCAGTGGTCCGAATGCGGGTACAGCCGATGAGTGTAATGGGTTCTTGAAATAACTTTGATTGAAATGGCGCACAACGGTCGGTAGAAATGACGGATGGGACACCGATGCGCGATATCCAGCCGTCGACGGGGATCGTAGCAATGGTCGTCGCGAAGTTGTCTGCGGTAGGAAGGACTCCAGCCAACGAGCGGACGAATTTATGACTGCGAGCGATCGTATTCGGCTCCATCATATGAAGCGAAAAGTTTAACGATGTCCACATGAAGGTTGTCAAACAGAGTGGTGGGTGTTCGAATTGCAGCGGAAGGTGCAAACGTATGACGTGGAACCTTAGAACGCTAACACTAAAGACAGGAATCTGCCCACACGCGCACATCTTTGCTCATCCCGTTTTCAACAAAACGTCGAGCGATGAGATGATGTGTTGGTCGGATGCCAGGATGAGAAAGGCAGTGAAGGAAGCATAAATTGGGCCACCGCAAGCTGGGCTCTACACAATTTCACAGACAAACGCTGCATTACAGCCATTAGGGAAACACGTCGTACAGACGAAAGTTCTTGGAAGCGGCACTTAGATTAAGGACCTCCTGGTCGCTTTGCTGAGTTGCTGCTGCAGCAGTGAAGTCCACAACATATTGGATGACGTTAGGGAAGGCGTTGTAGCAGGGGATCGAAGACTATGTTTCCGCAGCTGAGTTGCCGGTATCATTGTAGTGGCGGATGTCACTGGTAAATTCTGCGATAAACGAAGTTGCCGACTTCGACTGGATGAGAGCATGGCTGTGTTTTGCTACACCAGCTCGGAGCACGTGAAGCGAAAGCTCGAGCTGCAGAACCAAGATCCTGGGTTCAATCCCCACCCCTGCCGGTTTCGATCTGGATGTGTATCGTACCGTCGTGCGGTCATGTGTCATTACTGCGTGGTGCACGTTAAAGGCCCCAGGTTAGCGGTTGTACCGCACTGGCTAAATTGCTCTTCTACAGCTGAGATACTAGACACCCACTGAGGAAGACTAACTTCCGGCTGGTAAAAAAAACACACACACACAACAATTTGCTGTGTTTTGGTAGGAGCGCCTTATGTGATCGGTTGGTGGTCGGTAAATATGTGAAATTCCCGACCCTCTAAAACTCAAGAGTTCCTCGTAGTCATTGACGAGTGGCATTATATGGCAGCATCAAAAGTAGGAAAAGAAAATTACAACAAAGTAAACCACAATTCTAGAAAAGAACATGTTTAGGAACACAAAGGTGATCTTTTCTGAAAATATTTTCAGCGTTCCGGAGTAAAATGCTTCAACAGTGGGTGAGATGAGAAGGCATAGAGTTGCATTTTGTTGCCCTCATATAATCCGGAGGCAAGCGGCCCCGCGGAGAGATTTATACGCGACTTAAGACAGTTCCTGTACATATAGCCCAAGTTTGTCGGCGGTTAAATATATTGTTACTGAGTAAGACAGAGAAGCGATAAATAATGAACTGAAAAAAACATTTAATTGGCGAACTTCTGCCAAACAGAATAAAGAACGTGCGTTGAGATAGCAGTAAAGTGGGCGGTGTTTTAGCAGCGTAATAGCAAGCAAGCGCGAGACTTCCCCGACACGGTAGAGGGCAGCTCTTTATCTTGCGTGCTTCGGTGTCGCCAAAAGTCTGCCCAGAAGGTTCTATACTTCTTTCACCTTAAGTCGGAGCGCAGCCGATGTTATGAGCCGAAGAGCCAATCAAACTGCACAAAACGCGCAACGTCATGGCGTTATCTCTGCTCTTGACAAGACCAGCCGGCGGAGGAGCACGCACCGAGAGACGGCGAATACTGGCTCGTCCTATCAATTGCAGATAGCAAGCCATGACGTTGTGCCTCTTTCGCTGTTTGATTGGCCTTGAGGTCGTAACATCGGCCGCGCTCGGACCTAAACTGAAACGATGTATGGTGTATGGTATCAATCGTTTGGGGTGAGAACATTCTGGCACTTCCGGGAGCAAGAAACTAGAGCAAAGTGATAAACGTTATCCCTAGAGTGAGAATAAACGCGAGTGTTCAAGATTGTTGTGACCGGGCGCTGCTCGGTTCTTGCCGCGGCATTACACCCTCCCACTTCCCGCCCTTTATAAAAGCGCATCGTTCCGATGCAACGCGAAAAAAATGGCGGTTAAAAATACGTTGAGACGAAATAAACACACAGCTTCACAATCCTAACGCGCATGGAATGGCTTGAGTCAAACGACATGGACCACTTTGGGCAGGGGCTGCTCGCGTCCTGATGGTCGGGTTCCGTCGGGGAGCACATCGTAGTTCAAGTCCCCAAGGTGGCGGATGGACTTTTTCCACATACCGACAACATCAGGCGGCGGCCGCACGAACTAAAAATTGAGGAAGTGACCTACTTGTGCTACCAATAGAAAAGGGGAGCTATGCTACCAGTTTCTTCTCTATCTGAGCTACAGCGTGCCCAACGTGGCTTTAAAGGGGGCCATCCGTGGCGTCGACCCAATCGCCGTGTTATCTTTCCCGTCCACTTTTTTTAGTGTAACACAATTATATACAGGGTGTTTCACGAAAGGTGGACAAATTCGATATTACGAAAACTATCCGTCGCACCACAAAAAGGCTTGTGTCTTTTTGGTCCTCAACCATGGCCCTATTTAAAAAAAAATTAATCAAGTCCGAGATAATTAGATTGTAAATTACTTTTGTGTAATTATTTCTAATATTGTGTTTAAGGACAAAGTTTCGATTAGAAAATTGCTTAGCGTCATCGAAAACCACTAAATCAGCAAACTGCAGAACGATAGAAAGCACGCGCAGCTTTTTTCTGGATTTCTAAAAAACCGCGCAAATTCGACTGTTTTTTTAAGTTTCGGTTTGCCATTGGAGCGCATCTCGCCCCTGCAGCACCGCGCCCCGAGTAAAAATAACGCGACCAACCACTGCTGCTCTGTCATCGCGCGAAGCAGCAGAGGCTGGTTGCACTATCTCTCCACGGGGCGCGGTGCCACCGGGTCTGAGATGCGCTTCGATAACAAACCGGAACCTAAAAAACCCGTCGAATTTCTGCGGTTCTTAAGAAAGCCGTAAATTGCTTTGCGTGCCTTCTATCGTTCTGCATTTTGTTGATTTAGTGGTTTTTGATGATGCTGAGCAATTTTCTAATTGAAACCATGACTTAAGCCCAATACTAAAAAAGTTAATTACGCAAAAATAATAAACAATCTTCTTATCTCTAATTTTAATAATTTTGCGAAATAGGCCCTGGCCTAGGTCAAAACGACACAAGCCTTTTTTGGTGCGACACGCAGTTTTCGCAATATCGAATTTGTCCACCTTTCGTGGAACACCATGTATATGCTGCCATTGCGTGTTCTCGCTGATACAAAGCCTCCTTCCGAATTTCCTTGATTTTTGTGCCGACTTCCGCCGCTTGGCATTGGGCGTTCGCACGTGCGCAAAACGCTTCTCGGAAAAAGTCCATTGCCTTGTAGAGTCCAAAATTTTGTTTAGACAGTTTCTAGCTCAGGTATGCGGTGGCGATTGCGCGTCCACTCCTACACCTTGTCTCTGGGCTGGAACTCCACGTCGCGGCGACGAAGGTTGCAGCGGCTAGCGTCGACACCTTTTTGGTTCTTTATCTGAAGACGCCCAAAATAACGTACATCTTTGCTCGTTGTTGACCTGCTGGGCGTCGACGGTGCCGCCGTCAGTCGGGTCGTGGGGCAGCGTGGCGTTCAGCATCGTCGTCACCTTTCTGCCTTGTAGCAGCTGAGAACGTGTAATCTTACTTGCGTATTGAAACGCTGTGTTGATCCCAAACGTGACATAGGGCAGCAAGTTGGCACACGTATTGCGTTCGGCATTTTTGTACACCGAGATCTTGTCTGCGATGTTTCTGTTTATTCGCTCCATCAGCCCGTTGGTCTGCGGGTGGTATGCAGTGGTTCGGCGGTGGTCGTTGTGGCTCAGACGGAGAATTTCTTGAGTCAGCAGCGCCATGAACGAGGATCCTCGGTTTGTAATCAGCTTGGAGAGCGCCGTGTCGGAGCAAGATAGAATTAACGAAAAACCTTTGTTAGCGATAAGGAGATTTAAATCGGAAAACAAGTCAAAAGCTCATAGGTGGCTTCCGACCCCGGCTGCTCCGAGACAGAAGTTTTTATAGGGTCCCTGGAAGATAATCGAGCCCCCAAGACGGCCCCGTCTCGGGCCTGGAAAACGAGCTCATCGGAGGCGACCGCTCTCGCTTATGGGGAAGGGCATTCCTTCCGAGACGGCGAGCAGGACGTACCGCTTTGCGGACGGCTCATTCTCATGTATTTCCTTATGTAATCAGTGTAACCTTTTAAATTTGAATCTGAATTAACATTTAAAAGGAATCGCACCAGAAAGGATTATTTAATTGGACCGAAAATGTAAAAAAAATCAGAAGTGGGATAAAACCGATAATTTGGACAATCCCGAATCAAGACCGGATTTAATTTATAACGACAAAGAAGAAAGACGACAAAGGGGCTGGACAGCATGCTCACAACGTGGCAAGTACTCCAAGGAAGGTCGTCAACACCCTCCGGTGAAGTTCACAGCCATAGTGACGCTCCGAATGTATCACGCCCTCCGAGTCCGAACGGTCTTCCGACATCGACTGAAGTTGCCGGCACATCAGGAACACCGAAACCAACGGTATGTCTCCTCCCAGTCCTTCGGCAACGGAGTTCCGGGCTTTCATGGAGGCCGCCGTGCAAGTTGCAGTCCGGGAGGCGATTTGCGGCATCGCGGGTTTGGCGCCCAGCGTGACACCACGACGGGCCATCTGGCGTAGGTCAGCGGCAGGCTGGTGCAAACCTTCGACCCAGCGACAAAAACGATCCCCTCGGCACAAACATGGGTCAACATGATCGACGACCTGGCGGCGGCATACGACTGGGCTGACCAGCAGACCTCTTGTTTCACCTTGGTGAAACTTGAAGGCATGTGCGAAGCGTTCCCGTCAACGGTTGATCACACACAGCTCCACCGTGACATGGAGGCCAGGCCGAGGCACCGCGACGAACAGCTGGACGCCTACGTTTACGACAAGCTTGCGAAAGCCCGATTGTGCCGACTCCCCGACTACGTCTGCGTCGACAACCTGATAGCTGGCCTGAACGACGAGGAAGCGGTATGGGCCATCATCACTCAGACGTTTGAAACCCCGGAGAGCCTTCTCGTCTGCATGAAGCGAATGGAGAAGCACCTCCTCAACAGAAAAATATCGTCGGGAACGAAGAGCGCTTCGGGGCATGTCGGGTTGCGAAGCTTCGGGACATGCCGTCCCCATTCTCGTGGGTTCCGCATCAACAAACCCAGCGAAGAGAAAAAGTCCTCTCTGCTAGCAACTGCTCGGAGCTTGTACATCTTTCCATGATCGCCCGAGGCCGCAACGACGGCTCCGTTGCGACCTGTGCAATCGAACAGGACACGAATCGAAAGACTGCCGCCTGAGACGTGGCAAGCCGGACACACCTCCAAAACCGGTGGCGTCCTCACCCAGGCGGGCACCCAAGCAGCACATTATGACCGGCTCAGCTTGAGCCAGACTGGTCAGCCGGGGAAGTTTCACTGGACCTAGCTTATTTTTTCCATGGCTATAAGCAGCCCTAGCCTAGCTAGCCGGCCCGGCTGTTCAGTGGGGTTCTTGTACAGCCAAGCTTGTCTGTACGGTGTAAAACCAGCCTGGCAGTTCAGTGGTCAGCCAAGCTTGGCAAAACGGTCTAAATGTATCCTGGGTCATGCTGGCAGTTCAGTGGTCAGTCAAGCTTGGCAAAACGGTTTAAATGCAATGTGGGCCAGGGTGAGAGTTCTCTGGTCATTCGATCTTGGCTATACGGGAAATTTTACAAACTGCTCCCAAGGAAGCCTATGTTGTCTTTCAAAGGATGTTTTTATAGCATATAGCCCAGCAACATCTCCAATTTTCGTTGCTGTTTGCAGAAAAACTGGTTGCTACTTTGTTCGGTATTTAGTGCCTCACGAATAACAAAGCTGCTCAGTAATATGTGTGAGAGCTGTTGTATTTATTGCGTGGTCGGCATGCAAATGAAGCTGCTAAATTGAATCAAGTTTGATACAGTCGTTTTTTTATTTTATGTTCAGTACATGGTGCTGGCTTATGCCCGAGTCCCACTACAGCGACGAGCAGAAACAAACGAGAGCTAAAAGCCTTAAACCTGAAGCGCCGTTCACACATATCCAACTGACTAAGACCGAGACAAACCAGACGAATTTTTAAACCTCTTGCGACGTCTTAGGACCGGATGCGCTGCAGCGGAGCTGGGCCTAAGACGTCGCAAGAGGCTTAAAAACCGGTCTGGTCTCTCTCGGTCTTACTTGGTTGCATATTTGTTAACGGCGCGTTAGTCTTTCGCGGTTTGACAGGCTTTGTAGAATAAAAAGGCTATGCTTAAACACAAGCATCATGCACGCGAGGGTATCTTTGGCAGGCTTATAATCACTCGTGCTTATTTCACGAGCACCGAACGAATAAACGCCTGCCAGAGGTAGCATCACGGGCATGCCGCATGGGTTGGAGGCTTATCTGTGTCGTTTGTTTCTGTTTGTTGCTGTAGTGGAACTTGGACATAATGCCCGAATCCCACTAGAGCAAAAAGTCAGGATGCTGGATAAGGCAGGTAGCTGGTCGAGTATCTGCTGCCTGGTAAGTGGAGTTCACAGCTAGCAGGTGGCTCTGTCGATCCGAGTACTAATGACTGCAATTGTCAATGGTTCACACCATGACCACTTCATGGCTGCGACGTAGATTTGGATAACAGTACCTGGAGAAGGAACAGGATAAACGGTGATGGATATTTATCAAATATGTTTCACATGAACTACAGATCATGCTCCTAATTGAATCATAACACAGCAGAAAGGCTACTCAAATGTTCTTGGTGGTATTTTCAGTCTCCATCAATATAAAATACATATGAAAGTGCGTGGCTGAGATGGCAGTGGTCGAAAGAGCTATGTGCGCTCCGTGTGATTCAGTTCTGCCTCGAGGAAAGGACGCTCACTCAGGGCTCAACTGGTTCTGAACTTGCGAACAGTCTTTGGATTACGTTTAGCCAAAGAGTGCGTGTCATCGGCATCACGCTCGGTGATATGGTCACGAAGGCTCGATGCAAGCATGCTCATTACTGTTTTGTTATCAGTTGTTTTTGGTGAAAAATTTTAGAACAGGCAAATAAACAAATGCTAAAATTACGCCCGAGTCTCATATTAAAAAAAAAGTGTGGTGAGTGGCGCATTCATTAATTTCAAGGATGGCACGGACGTTGCACTTTAACATTCAAAATCATTGCCTTGACTATGGCCAGTTTTTCTCAGACAGTAATTTCTGAATCAGTAGCCGTGACATTATGCTGATGAACTGCTCTTCACCGCAAAACCGAAAACCAATAAGCGTGTGTTGCACTGTAGCTGAACCCCGAGTGAGTCCTCCCTTGGGTAGATTGGAATCTCTCAGAGCGCACAAAGCGCCCCTACCAGCCACTGCCTCGGCCATGCACTCCCATTGGGGCTTTCACCTTGCAGGAGACTACATAACGCAGGAAATATAGAACTCGACAGTGACAAGCATGGTTTTCGTTTATTTGTAGTATACTACAGTCAGTACATGAAGAAAAAGCCAGTCAGAGCACCTCAATGTGAACACCACATATAACATGCAGTACAGTCAAAGGTTGCTGAGATCATCTGAAAGCAAATTTTGTATTGCCCCAATGTAAATCTTTTTTCTCTTGATAGCAAAACCAAGCCATAAGCACAATTCACTATAAAGGCAATATTTTTTATGTAAATGCAAAGAAGTGCTTTTTGATATTTAAGTTTCATGCCTAATAAGATTTAGCAATATAAACTGGTGCCAACTTCCACTAACAGCCCTGAAGCTATAAAACCACGAAGACCAAATTTCCCAGTAATTAAAACGGAAAAACAAAAAATCAGATCAGAAAAAAACATTTAGTCTGAATTGAGTATATTGAATCAATAAATACCAAAAAAATGCTAGCCATATTTTTGTGAAAATGTATTTCAAAATGTTAATGCAAAATGGAATCAAACATATAATGCTGGAGTCCTACTAAAGCCACCAACAGAAACAACCGACCCCGACCAGACTTCAATACATTCAGCATGCGCACGAAGATACCTTTGGCTGGCTTGCCATCTCTCGGGGCTCATGAAGGAAGCACGAGCGATGGCAAGCCTTCCAAAATATATCTTCGCATGCATGCTGCATGGTCTTGATGCTTCTTAAGATGTCAAGTTGGGCTGGTTGGTTATTTATCCATGAATTATATGGCAAAAAGACATGACCAAAGGGAGGAAGATCTGGACAGGACACAACATTTCTTTCAACTGAAAGGTTTATTTAAAAAAATAAATATAAATACAAAAAATTGACACCTGTTGGCCGAGCACTGTAAGATAAGGTAAAAACGCACCATCTTAGAAACCAGCGTCACTGGCTCTACAGAGTGATATTCTTTGTCAGACAATGACAATCAGGGCGCACTCCCAAAATGTTCTTACCCTGGGATTTTATCAAGGTCACCTAACGGTTAACTGTGTCCACATGTGAGTGAAATCCACACTTAGAAATGTCTAGTGTCATGGGTCGTTACAAGACAAAAACGGCGAGAAAAATTCACAACGCCTTCTTGATATAATTCCAGGATAACAACTCATGTGAGCACTCCCCTCACTGCTATTATATGACAAAAAAATTCACTATCTGAAGAGCCAATAATACTGGTTTCTGAGGGACTGTGCTTATACCTTATCATAAGCCCCCTTCAATTTTGCTTGCAAATTTACACCTGTGACGTCTGGCACCGCAGCTTCCTCTATGCTTTTATATTTCTGCACCAGTGACGTCACAACAAAAAAAAATCACAAGTAAAATCGCATCATGCGAATCAGGGTCACAGTGTTCCGCCAGAATGTGCCGCTTCTGATCAGTATATATTCTTTTTTACCAAAGTAAACCATTCAGTTGAAAGTTACGGCGTGTCCTGTGCAGATCTTCCTTTATTTTGTCCGTTTTTTTGTGTATTATCCAGGCTTAAGGCATATCGAGTGTCGCGTGTTTCTCATTTCGCTACAGTAGGACTCAGGCAGAATGGGAAAACAGACACGTCTCGATAATATGGATACTCTGCTATAAAAAACCATTTTCGGGAACCAACTGAGTAAATACCTCCCTTTTCTTCTTTATTTTGGACGCTTTTGCGGAGGAATGGAGGTGTTCATTTTCATGAGACATAACTATTGAATTCCCTAGTGTTGAAATTAATGACTGCATGCTCTGGAGCCCCGTACCAGGCTTCTTCGCCGAACACTAATGCGTAGTGGTGGCATGGCAGAAGTTTGTGGCTGCAGAACACTGCCGGCAAATTATATCCAATGTGGACAATCATCGATATTTGACATTAGAATGAACCATCAAATAGGCCTAGATGTTGTTACCACAGAATTCAACGATTTTTTTTTCTTTGTTTGTTTTCTTTTGAGTAAGATGCGCGGGCGCCGAAAACACGAACTTGGAAGGGAAGAAAAAGGAAAAAAAATGGAAGGTAGAAGCTGCGCGGAGCTAGGCTTCGGTGGTCGGCGGAACGCGAAGCAAGGCGTCGGCGTTATCGCTGGTTGAATAACGAGCAAGGCGTCAATGGTGGGTGTCATCGAACCCCGAACAAGGCTTCGTCAAGATGGTTCGTGAGCCTCTGAACAAGCTTCGACGATAGTGTGTGCTTGTGAGTGTGCGCTGTTCGGCACTATAAGCACCCAAGCAACCACGACTTCTCGGCTCCGACGGCCAGCGCAAGGAACCGGACCACCAAAGAAATCTTGGGACCATGATTAACTTTCCTTCTCCGCACCGTACGGCGTCTTTGATTTGGCTTCTGTTCCCTTTGTTACGCTTTCAGAAACATTTGTGATTTTCTTGCCGCGGTTACGAAGAGCGGAACGCTGAAAGATATGCTTATTTTCCTTTATTACTTCCTTATCTTTTCACGACTGTGTGAGACGTCCTGTGCACCTTTGCTTTGCTTTTCAATTCCATTAATATTAAAGTGTTCCGTGACGCCAGGCATGACTCGCTTTCAATTTCTACCGCCTCTGAGGAAGTCCATCGCCTAGGTATATCACTAGAACCTGGACAGTGGTCCAATTTAAGTTACAAATGTGTCTGTTTGTGGTATCTTTTCCAAACGAACCTGTGACAAATTAGACATCCACGACAGGACTCGAACCTGTCACAAGTTAGTCACCGGTACGGTTGGAAAAATACCATAAACAAACAAACTTGGAACTTCAATTGGACCGCTGTCCATGTGCTAGTAGCCACACCCAGGTGATGGACTTCCTGAGAGGCGGTAGAATTGAGAGCGAGTCGTGCCTGGCGTTACGGAACACTAGTTAATAGTAATGAAATGCAAAAGTAAAGAAAAGGTGCACAAGACGTACACACAGTCGAATAAAAAATAAAGGAAAAGAACATATCTTGCAAGCGTTCCACTATTTGTAAACACGGAGAGGAGAACACAAAAGCTTCGAAAACATAACAAAAGAAACAGAAGCCAGATCAAAGATGCCATACAGTTCGGAGGAGGAGAGCGTCCAATCATGGTTCCAAGATGTCGGTGGTGGCTTGGTGCCTCAGTGTCAATCAGCGCTCACTCGCCAGCTACAAGCACGTTGTCGAAGGCTTGCTGAGGGCCCACTAACAATCTTGACGAAGCCTTGCCCGATGTTCGACCACCAAAACCCCGAAGCCTTGCTTTCCGTTCCACCAGCCATTGCGCCAATGCCATGCTTCGCATTCCACCTCAACGCGTGCGGGTTCCAAATTCCTTCTCTTTGCTCGCGTCCCTCCGAGCTGGTGCTTTCGGTGCTCACGTATTTTAATCAGAACGGAAACCAGCAAAAGAAAAAAAAACCGTTGAATTCTGTGACGGTTATCATGGCTGTGAATGTCTAGAGGGCAAAGTTGACATTTGCAACAAAATTTGAAATAATAAGGCATGTGGAGAAGGAGACAAGAAGTCATGTGTCACTGGAGCCCACAAGATCTTTCAAAGCACTTTGGGTTAACTATTCAAGAAACGGTGTGACATCAAAGCGCGAAAGAACACATTCCGATGCGCGGCATATTAAGACATCGAGAAACCACTACAGAGGTAGTTCAAAGATGTCGGGGCGAGCAACATTCCTATATTGAGACCAATCTTCTAAAGGGCTGTGAAAAACTCCTTTCACTCTTGAAGTGAAGAATCTTCTAAAAGAATGTAAAGAATCCTTTTAACTTAATGTAAAGAACTTTACTGCAAGTGGATAGCTAGATTGGCTTATGGGCTACCTTGGTACAGGAAAAAATACCATCTAACGGATAGATAGAAGGATGCAAACCGGCTGTACCCTTTTGTAATGGGCAGTAGTACCAGTGTATGTGATGGGACTATTGGTGGCGGTGCCAACGTCGAAATAAAAAGTCAATGGCTCAATGATCAAGTGAGGCCAAGTATGAAGCCAGAAAATAGTTAAATGCCTTGCCCAGGAAATCCGCCTGTAGTGGCGAAAGCATGCCTAGCAAGCGATTCACAGTTCTCATGGCAGCCAACAGAACAATGCCCAGATTACACAGCTTTTGAAAACCAACACTGATTGCACCACCAAAATGTACATTTAATGACGGGAAACTTTAGACTGCCAAATAGTATGAGGAACTGTAACAATAAAACCATCATATATGTATAAAGCATGCACATGATAAGATGGCATTTTTATCATGTGCATCTTTGGGCATCACCAGTGTGGTGTATTGTTGGTACACTCTGTGTGCTCGCCCATTTGTTGGACATGCGAGATTTTTACGAAAGTTTGGCAACCAAGAGATGTTGAAGAACACCAAGCAAGCAAGTGGTGTGCAACGTGTACGACAAGTGGGACAGTGGGAACAGGGACTCCGAGTTGTTTCCGCAAACCGGTTGGTTTGCGAGCTCACTGCGTGTGAATGACCAGGGCAGGGATTGAGCTCAGGACCCCTTGGTTCTACAGCACGACATTTCGGTACACATGTTCTGAGCTGTGGTGCACCCTAGCGACGCCCTTAGGGCCAGCTAGTTGCTGAATGCAGTTACAAATGGAATGCGACATTGCGCCGCAGTGTGTGCGTTCTTCTATTTCGGTATATCACTACCCGCGCAATGATTTTTGAGCACCAGAATAGCTTACGTATCAATGACCTCAAAACACTGCAGCGCTACTGAAATTCATTCGATTTGGCAATTTGGGCCACTTGGTTCATGATCGTACACAAGCGCCGGAATAATAGACAAGGACATGAAGTTCACGCAAACACTGGCGACACTCGCAACTAACATTCCAGTGAAAAAACAAACTACCACATTGTCGTGAAAAATGTCAGTCATGACTACAACCGGTGTAGACCTGTATAAAAAATCTATATTATTTTGCTGATAAGATTATGGATGTGTAACTTGTTCAACTCGTGCCTTCGGCTATAATTTCAAACGCCTCGTGTAGCTTTCATGATACTTTATCTCAGTATCTGGCCAAATATTTGGTGTCGTGTCGTCAAATGACGGGAAACAAAGGCAGCATGCTGACGTGCGTGGTCAGCTGCTGCCGCGGCCCTTCGAAAAGACAAATGCAAAATCTAAACACTGCACAAAAATTCACAAAATGCACAACCAAAGTTGTGTACGAAATCCCAATGTCATATGGTTTTCTGCACACAGGTCAGACAGGCCTATGTATTAATGATTGCGTCTGGCGATCACGAGGTGGCAACACGAGCAACGTACATCAGGACATCTTGCCTCAAACTGCAGACGCGGCTTTTGCTCCCAGCATTTTGATGACACAAAACTTTTGGCCAGATACCCAGATAAAGAATCTATAGCTACACCAGGCGTTCGAAATTAATGCCAAAGGCATCGAGGTGTACAAGTGACACATCCATAACCTTATCGGCAAAATTATGAGTTTCTTGATAGAGGGTTACCCCAGTTGCAGTCATGACTGACGTTTTTCACGGCTACATAAGAATATTTTTTTAATAAATGTTAATTGCGAGTTCGCCAGTGTTCACGTCTACTTTTTGTCCTCATCTATTTCCCCGGCGCTTACCTACGATCATGAAATTCCCAGCTTTTCCTGAATCGACGATGCCTATCTTCGTCAGCTGCGAGACAAATAAAATTACATTAGATTGACCACGGTGAAATTTACTTGCAAGTCTGCCTGAGTGATTCAGTCGAAGCGTTGGCTTACATTTAAAACGGGTGAAACGTGGAGGTATAGATGTGTACATGCCTGCATGCTTGGTGATCGTGGTTCAGCTCCCTCAACCGCAATCCGTGTACACAAAGATGCACTGTAGCAACTGCGTGGTTAACACGCCAAAACCCAAACTGAAACCTAGACCTAAAAAAAACGCAACTATTTGGTGCGCTAATACAAAGCCATTAGCACAACGCTTGCCTCACCCTCACCCCCCCCCTAGCTTTCTCTTCATTGCCGAAGAAAGTTGTGACCAAGAAAGGAAGGGTTGCTTCTTTTTGTCCTAACTCAGAAGAATAAATTTAAGGATTTGGTAACGAAAACAAGCAAATCTGTAAGCAACCATGTTTTGGATGCTTCTTGGCAATCCAAATTAAAGAAGAAGAAAAACAGACGATTTGTTTTTTCGTGCTTGCGCAATCAACTCTCTTTGCAAATGGCAGCGATTCGTAATTCCGTGGTCGGACCAAGGGACCACTCGACCATTTACACCTTTGCTTTATTACCTACCCTATCCCCCAACTCTCCATGACCATCCCCAATTTAGAGTAGGTGCTTGCTCGGTGTATTACAATTTGTAATGGTGTTATATGTTTAGAAAAAAAAAATTCCGATAAATACCAACAGGGCCCTGCGGAAGCAGTGCATGGGCCCTGTTTCACCTTTTAAAAAGCATCCTGTCTCGAATGGCAGCAGAGAAACGGGTAAGGCTCATTCGCCTGCAGGCCTTTGCAGAGTTGATGGCTGCTATCCAGACTGACAGCTCATCGGCAGGTTCTAGCCACCTGCAGTTTTTTCTTCATCATACAGACTTCCTGCAACTCCTGAATAAGAATCACACTGACATTCTCGAAGAAAAAAGAAATCAGAATTAGCTTCACAGATCGCCAAAAGTACAAGTGCCAACATTACGCTTCTCTTGTTGTCGACAGTGCAAAGACCACAATGACAGCACCGTTAAACTCAACCAAATAAGGAAAATGAGCTTCTTCATGACGTAATTGTATTAAGAACAGTGTGCATGTAGAGCTTAGATACCTGCCGGTACCTTAAGAAATCCCGGGAAGCTAAAAACAAATTAAACACCATTTAGAAATAGCATAGCTCGCTTGATAGGCACATGCGCAGCAATCAACAAGCCACTTGACGTGTTCTGCAGTGCAGGGATACAGATAAAAAATCAACACCGGGGATGTGATCGAAATCCTTTGGGGCAGTGCAATGCGGAAGTTTATCCTGAAGCTACTGTTTTTGGCAGCACCTGAGAGGCGTTAAAGCTGGTTCACACTGTTGCAATTGAATACGACCGAGTGAACAAAACAGGGCTACAAGCCGCTTACGACTGCCATTACTGCTGCGCGGCGTGATCATAAGCCGTCACAAGAAGCTTCAAGACCGGTTTTGTCAGACTCAGTCCTAGTCGGCTGCAACAATGTGGACCAGCTTTTAGACTTAAATTGTATGCAGCATTGGGGCTTTCCACAAATGTTTTAAAAGACTCTCTTCAACTTTACCAGAACCTCAGGTACTTAAACCTTTTGTAAGTACGGAGCTATCACATTTAAAGCTGGATGTCCTTGATTTAATAATAATAATTATGGTTTATTTACCATATACATAGATATCTGGCGGGAGCTGAGGGAAAAAGCTAACAAGGAGCTTGACTGGTCCCCAGCCCAGTCACAAGAACACAGGGGTGTCAAAAATTTTACAAATCAAAGTCCACCAATGCAAAAGAGGAATAAAAAAATTGAAGAAAAGCAAACACTGGGCCGAAAATGCCAACTAAATATCAGCCACACTCAACAAAAAAAAAACGGACTTGCAAAATACAAAAAGTGAACACGACATTATTTCAAAGAAAATATTCATGGATCTCACGTGGGGTGAAAGATAATATATCAACATTGGAATGCGAGAAAGTGTTGAGCAATGAAGGCAGGGTTCTTCTAATCATCTGACGGCCGTAGTCAGTACGCGATGCATCCGTTATCCAAGGGTCAGGGTGACGAAGGGTATGTGTTTGCGATTTTTGTTTCTGAGGGAATCCAAGTCGAATAAGAAACTTCTACTCTTGGTATATTCTTGTTTATATTTTATGGCAAGTCTATATTTGTACGTGTCTCCGCAGCACATGCGAGAGCGCCTTCCAGATGTGTGTTTCCATTGCAACCTTTGTACCACTAAACATTCTATACCAGATAAGCGAATTTTAATGAAATTATTCAACCTCTTTCCTCAGCCATGTAAACTAGTTGTGAACCCGTCAGCTCTAAAAGTCACGAATGTGGCCGGGGTAAATTAAAACGTCGCTAAGGCAAGCAATATTAATTTTATTAGCGACAGTATTACTCTGGGTGGCTCTCAAAGCTAGACATATATGCAGGGGCTCGTGCGCACGAGCGGGTGCTAGCCAATCAACCAGAGCAAGATGATTAAAATAACAAACAGGCAACTAGGAAGAAAACAAGAGCGTTGAGATTAACAGGGTTCGGCTAACACTTTTAATAAACTCTAGGCCCGCGCACCTCAAACCTAACGCCACGCACCACAGGCCGGCGCGAGGCACAGACTGTACACGAGCACAACGACCACGCCCAGCTATACTTCGTTTCACCTAATGTTGTACCGCTGCGAAGGCTAGAAGCGCGAGCTCATAGCGTTGGCAGTTGCCCTTAATGCACGAGAGCTTGTGCCGCCGAGACCTGTCCCAGGGCAAGGAGCTCGCGCGTGTAGCCTTTTCTGCGGTGCATCATAAGGTTAAATAGAAACTAGGGTGTTTTCACTGACGTAATTTTTGTTCCCCATTTTGTTGTTTTGAGCTGTTTGGCGTGTGACTTACATGACCCCTTAAATGCGTAAAGCACAGAAGCTTATAAGTCCTACCATGCCGACATCTCCTCAACTGTTTTCAATATAATCCTTCATATTAGTAAATTTTCTTGAAAAAAAAATATAACAACGAAATGGCGGATTGACGTCGTTTGAAAACTCCCTATAGGAGCGTGTCCTTTCAGGTGCGCGCAGGCCGGGAGTTTCAAAATACTGGGCACAACTTAACGATGTCGCTAGCGTGAGAAAGGACGAAACGACACGCAGAAGTAAAAACCACCCAATTCTTCACGGCGTTCATGGCATTTCGTTCGTTCATGGCGTTCGTTCCAAGATCCGTATCCAAGCGTTTGACAACACAGAACAGTTCACTGATAGTAACGCAAACTTTAGAAACGATCTAATCAACGTCTATGCAGTGCTCCGGTGTCGCAGGGCATTCACGGGATTCTCAAGGTAGCGGAGCCGCCGCCGCCGGTCAGTACCGAGAAGATTTCACTTTTTTCCACTCATATCGTCGAAATAAATAAAAAATCATCCGAAATACGGTGGCAACGTGAGCTACGTTGTTCGGAAGATGATCTAGCATATCTGGATATTCTGCTAGCATGCATTATGCATATGAAATTGCCAAACTTACCTAAACTTGGATCGACCGAGGCACTCCGAGTGAGTGAGAATACGTTTATTTCAGAAAGGCGACACCGGATACTTTGACGAAAGTCATCTTATCCGGTGGGGGATGTAGAGGGTAGGGGTTGGGATGTTTGGCAAAAGGGAAGTGGTTATATATATTTGGCTAGGCCCGCCTTCTTGACGAAGTCAGTAGGGTTTCGAGGATTAGCTTCTTGTCTGGAGGACCTCTGCTGGGGGTAACCCAGTCTTCGTAGTTTTGCGGTGTGAGTTCGGAGGCAAGTCTTGAGATCGCTTCCTGCCGTTTTCCTGCTGCCGCTTGACAGTCCCAGATAAGGTGTCTGCAGGTAGCCGGTACATGGCATACTCTGCAGTTAGGGTCAGGACGCGGGTCGTCTTGTGATGTTGGTTTGTAAAAACGCTTTCGTAAAACTGGTGTAATGGCCGTGTTGGTAGCGATGCGCCGGAGAGCACGCCCGCTCCCACCGTGAGTATTTTGATGGGAGCGGGTATTTCTCCGTTGGCAGTAGAGCAGTCAGCCTTGCTTTGCGCTCTTGTCTTGCGAGTGTCTTCATTTCATCGGGATTGGGGTCCTCGGTGGGTATTGAGGCGGAGGAGTCAAGGTGGCCTTGTGCGGAGCAGGTTGCTTTTAGTGTGCTTTGAGCGACCTCATGGGCTTCTTCGTTTCCCGGGATATCTTGGTGTCCCGGGATCCATGAACTTTTGAGGGTGATTCCTTTAGTTCGGAGATAGCGCGCTGCGGCTTTGATTTCATTCAGTCATTTTACTGCTGCTGGCTTTCCTGCATTCTCGAACAGCCTCTTGGGATTCAGTGTAGATGAAAATTTCTGTGGAGTGCTCATTCTCTTGGGCGTTTTCTAGTGTCCAAAATATTGCTTGGAGTTGAGCGGTTTTGGCACTGCGGGTATAATTCAGGATTTTAGCGCTTGTTTCGCCGGAGCGGCAGGAGTACCAAGCAATGGCTGTCCTGCCGTCCTTGTTTCGCGACGCGTCTGTGTAAAAGACTTTATTGGTCTTACATTGAAGGAAAAGTTCTATCTCTTTTATGTGTCCTTTAGCAACATTTATTCTTTTATTACAGTGCCCTTTCCTCTGATTTTGGGGTATAAGCTTGATCTCTGTTATGCATTCGTCTTCCCATGGAGGAGGAAAAGTGGCTATAGCTGGAATTTCAAAGTCCGTTACTCCGAGGTGCTTAAGGATGATTCTTCCCGGTTCGGTTCATTTGAGGCGGTCTCTCTGACTGTTTTGTGCTTGTTTTGCCAGTTCTTTGATTGTGTTTATTTGAGCCGCTTTGAGTAGGTCGGGAATGCGGGTTTTCCTGGGCAAACCCGTGATAACTCGCATAGCTGCCTTGTTAAGGGTTTCAACTTGATCTTGCCGGGTCTTGGTAAGACGAAAGTAGTTATACCCGTAAATGGCTTTGGAGAGGAGCAGGGTCCGTACCAATAGTTTTAAAGGTTTTTCTTCTGCCCCCATGCTTTCTTTGGCTGTTGTTCGGTTTCGGTTTCGACCCCACTCTATCTCAGTTCATATTTCTGTGGCCGGTGTCACTACCGTGGACATTACTGCAGTTGTCGTGCTCTGACGAACTTTGAAGTAAATCGAAGGCAAGCAGACATAATTCCCCAAGTTCTTCTCCTGCTATACGTTGCTTGATAGCCTTTGTTTGCTAATTGAAATCTACTTTAACTAATGTCCATCTCGTCTTTCATACATACGGTGTTCAGTATCTTAAATCAAATGAACTTCTTATTTGTGAAGACATGTAATTGCTTAATCATTCACTGGATATATTTTTAAGTTTTTATTTTTTGCTAAAAAATATTAGTCTTTTTCTTCTTTCTTTTGTTTGGTTTAAATTACAGGCCGTGTCTTGCGGCTCAGAAAAACAGGTTGTTTTGAGAAATTCAAGATCATGTACAGCCGACAATACACCAGTGACGTAGGTAAAGGGGAGGCGGGAGAAGCTGTCACGGTCGCCCCCCCCCCCCCCCCCCCTTGGAAAATATTCCTGGCTGCGTCGCTAAATGGGCATACGAGAAGAAGCGATACGTTTTTTGCCTCATAAATATACACACAAATTGGAGGAAGTGTGCATTTTGTGCTTCGCGTGGGATTCTCTGAGCGTGCCTATCAGTTATCAGAAGAAGCGCGTTAATTATAGTCGGTGACATGTAGTGGAAGCTCCTCCCACTCTTTCCGCTTTTGCTCAGCGAACGCTCGAGAGGAGGCGACCCCCTCCCCCGCGTTTGCTTTTAACCTGTCACCAAGTATGGCATTTTTTTTGTTCAAGGACCTTCTAAATGGTTACAGCTCGCAGTCCATACTGCGGTGTAATCCAGTTGCTAACTTGCTGTGCGTGCGTAATGCCTGCGTCCCACTAGACCGACAGACAGAGACAAAAGACAGCGACAAGCCTCAAACCCATGCAGCATGCTCGTGATGGTACCTTTGGCAAGCGTTTAGTCGTTCGGTGCTCGTGAAGTAAGCACGAGCGATTGCAAGCTTACCAAAGATACCCCTCGCGTGCCTGATGCTCGTGTTTGAGCATAGCCTCCTTTATTCTTCAAAGCCTCTCAAATCGCGAAAGACTCTGGTTTGAGGCTTGTCGTTGTCTTTTGTTTCTGTATGTCGCTCTAGTGGGACACGGCCATAAGCAAAAGTCATGTTTTCCTCCGGAGCCATAGGGGGCTCGGCGGCCGAGTGGGCTAGTCCACACCCGCTCGGAGCACGTGGAGCGAAAGTTTGCGCTACAGAACCCAGGGATCCTGGGTTCAATCAAAACTACCTAGAAGACAAGGCCTGCGCATGACGTTTCGCTAGTAGATCCCCGACCCGCCCCAAACGGCAAACAGTCCGAAGCTTGACGAGAGTAGGGGCCGCGTCAGAATGGCTGTGTTCCAAATCTTACCCAAATGGATCCGAGTTACCCCGGCGGGTTAAGTCACTTGACAACACAGATTGAAAAACGCTGGACGAGGGTAGGTTTTAGAACGTCAAGGTACAAACCCTTTTCTTTAGAGTAAGATCAAGTAAATTTTGGAGCACAGCCAACTACGTCGCATTCACTGGCGGCCACAGCTGTGTGCGCGTCTGCTGAGCGTGAGCTGATAGCGAGCTTCCAGTTCATTTGCAACGTGCATGCGAACAATCCCTCGGCCTGGAGGGCGATCTAGCACGCGCTCCTAGCTTTGAGACGTGCATTTCTAGCGCGCGCGCTCGTTCTTATGAAGAACGCTTCAAAGCAGCGACCTCGAACTCTCGTGCTTGTGGCGTTGGCTGCTTTCTCAGCTTAAAGTGAGCGGAGTATTAACCGCGCCCTCAAAAATGGCGTCCGGTGTCAGCGTCCTGCGCTCAGCGAAGGGCTCTGCAGCCCTTCGCACAGCAGTAAGACATTTTCACTCGTGCATTTGACGCTCCACAAGAACGTCTAACTTCATCGTATGCTATAGCAAGAAACACTCGGCATGAGCATCTGTTTCATTATCTGCTACACAAACCACTGAAACAGTCGATGGAGCAGACGATGTCGCAGACAATATGGCAAACGATGTTGCTCATCCGGGCTAGCTAGGGGGAGCTAAGGGGATCTACTATACTCCGTTTACCTTATGTTGTACCGCAACGAAGGCTAGAAGCGTGAGCTCATAGCGTTGGCAGCTGCCCTTAATGCGCGAGAGCTTGTGCCGCCGAGATGTGACCAGAGCAAGGAGCTCGCGCTTGTAGCCTTTCCTGCGGTACATCATAAGGTGTAAAAGAGTATTGTGATGACATTTAGAGGAGAAAACGCGCAGGCCTTGTGTTCTAGGTGGTATTGGTTCAATCCGCACCCTGCCCGTTTCGATCTGGATGAACATCCTACAGGCGCGCGGTCGTGTATCACTACTGCGTGATGCACGTTAAAAACCGTGCGCTATCGGTTGCACTGCACTGGCCAAATTTCACATCTACAGCTGAGAGACTTGTCGGCCGTTGAGGCAGACCAAATTCTAGGATTTATAAACATACACACACCCCAATAATTCTCCGGAGCCATAGGTACAAGCTGTTTTCAGCACACGCGATCAGCGCATTCAGAAAACTAAGAACTGGAGCACGCCCACGAAGCTTCGTGTTGCCTCTCGTCTTGCACGTGCTCACCCCAGCCACGGCCGCCTGATCCCCCTGTTGGTGCGGCCTGCCAATTTTTTCCGTAAACAAAAGAGCGCGCGTGAAAGGAGAACTTCTCACATCTGCCGCGGGGGCGCTGCACATCGGTGAGTGGTCTCGTGAGCCGAGAGCTAGAGCAGGCACCCAACACGCTCTTGCTCCACGACCCAGATAAGATATCTGCGCGTCATTGGCTTCGCCGATACCGAGGTGCTGCCGCGGTTGCAGAAGGCCGCAAAACTCGCTTGCCCCCACCATTGCACCGCTTTTGCTTAGAAAATATCGTAGTGTCACCCTGTGCTCGCGTGTGTGGTTTGTGTTTTCGATCGTTTTCTTTGGCGCGTTTCCATATACTCTTGTTCATACTTAGTGTGCAAAGCTGTCAAAGGTGCTGGCGCGAGCGCGTGGCTTCATCTATGGTTTTGTTTGCTTGAGAACGCGTGCAAATGATCAACGAGATCAAGACTCATGCTCGCGCCAGTAGCTTTGACACCGTTGCACACTTAGTATGGAAGAGAGCATATTTTTGTGGCAATACCCACTGATGGATGAGAAAGAAGAAGGGACGTGGACAGCCGCCTTTTTTCTGTCTCTCCCCAGTTTTAAAGTGTACAGGTGGGTTACGGAGCCCGCGACACCTAACGCCTATTGCGTCCCACGTTGTAATTCAAATGCTGCGAGATTTCCGGAACAGTGCTATCACGAGCTGCCGCCTAGAGAGATCTTCCAAGATGCCCGGTTGAAGGACATTTCGCGACAAGCAGCGAGAAGTGCAGCCAGTGGCAACCAAGCTTCATGAGCGTCGTGTGCTCCCTTCATTTTAAGGAGGAGGACTTCAAGGTAGGGATGAAGCGGAAGTTGCTGCCACCAACAGCGATGCCAATTTATTTCCCATTGTATCCGTTGTACATGACACCAGCAGGTTCAAAGAAGCGCAGAACGCTTGTTCGTGTGCCACCTAACGCGTCCACGTCGCATGCGAGCGGTAAAGGTAAACAACGCAAAATGTAGTCCCCTGCAGAAAGAAGACCAGCTGTTGATGAGTACGAGGCTATTGAGCCTTGGCTTCAAAAAGTTTGAAGTGGAAGAATCTCAGACGTCATTAATTTGAGAGGCTTCATGGAAAATGCCAAGGAAAACGCGCACCGCCTCCAAATGCGAGCCAAACGACTGAAGGAGCGAATGGAAAAACTGAGGCAAACCTGCGATGAATTTCAAGAGAGATTAAAGCAGTATAAAGAGGACAGGGCTGTGCAGGCCATGATGAATGTTTCAAAAGCCGCATCGGAAGGTGACAAGACTGCAAAATTTGTCATGGAACAAATAATGCATTTTGACAAGGCATGACTAGCATGCCAAGAACTAACGCTGAGAGGATGCGTAATATGGAAAGCGACATCATGTAAAAGATATTACCACGTACGCGCAAGGAAACTCCTTAAACTGCCCTTCTGAAGCACGTTGCAGAAGTTTGTCGGGTCGTCCACGGAAGAGATCGGGGTCACGAGCCTCATGAAAGAACGGCTTGAGGATGGCATTTTGGAGGATGCCAGAAGTGGAAACGCGCCCTCTAGTTTGGAGTGCCAGACGGCATTGAAATGTGCCAGCTCCACTCGTGAAACAAAAAATCCTGCAGTTCCAGAGCCGTGCTTTGGAAAATTCAGCACTTGATGAAGTACAATGAAGTCCCTTATGAACTTGAGTTCGCACCGCTGCAATACATGGCTGGCTACTTGACCTTCGTCTGCCAACAAAAGGCGACCATTTTTATTTGTAGAAATTGTCGTAATTTGAATGCAATTAGCTGAAACATTCGGCCTAGCAAAGCCATAAAAATGTCAGAGTGAAAGCAAGGAAGGCTAATGTGTAGAACCCGGTAAACTTTGCAGGTGACGTGTTCTGAATGTAAGCTGCACCTTAGGGGCAATGCATCACGTGACGGAGCATATCAGTTCGGTTTAGCGTTGACCAAGGAGGACTCAGCTATCCACGACCTGAAGCTGTCTGGCTGTGCAAGCTCGGCTGCACCTTTGTCGAGAGGGCTCTACAGTAGGCAGAGATTCGTCGTTGTGGACGGATTTGCAAGGCCCTCTCGAGCGCGGTGCTTCCACACCTTATAAATTGCCCGCTGATGAGGTGCACTAACTGCAGAGACCCGTACCACAGCGAAGAGCTCTGCGAGAGCTCTTTCTTAGGCAGCTCCTCAGACATCTTTTGGCAAACTGGAACAGCGACCTATACAGATCTCTAGAGAATATATTGAGGCTTTCGCGGAAGCCTCTTTTCCGAAAAGTACTCCGCTTGTGAACTTTATAACTCCCTTCATTTGTTTGTGAACAATAAAGTTTATATTGCTGAAGGTGTGCACGACGAGTCCGCGTCTTATTGTCCTTCACAGAAAAATAGAAGACACAGCTGGAGCGTGCTCCAGCGTTGGTTAAAACCTAAGATTATACGGCCTAGCTGTATGCAACTATAACTCCTATATGACAGTGGTAATAGAAACGGGGCAACACCTACGGGAACCATTAAACGACTATTCGCTCATACTGCCAGCTGAATGCGGCTCTAACGCGCAGCCTGCAGCTGAGTGAGCTCCTCGCAGAAAAAATCGCGTGATTTAATTTTACAGAGATTTGTCATATTATTCATGCAATCTGGCATTCGTTTTAATTCAGAGTTGCCGCTTCACGAAAAACAATCTAAACAGCCACACTGGCCGGGTCGGGCGGACTGCTCCTCTCTCGCCGATAACGAGCGCCACCACGGCTGGCGCTGCGAGATAAAGTAGAAATTTCGCTCTCACCGGCGGAGTTAAGCATACGGCAGGCCGCCATAGAGTAATATAGTAAACGTAAAGAGAGGACACTGAACCCGATTCGCGGCCCAGATAGTGCGTTTCATACCCTCCGCTACGTGGCGCTTTTCTGTATTTTGGTTAAAATTAGTCAGAACTCTTTCTTTGGAAAGTCCTTCTTTTTTAAATTGTTACGCCTTAGAGTTATTTAAAGTACTTAAAACGACTAAATAATGTTAATCAAATACGTCAAAAAACCACGTGATGAATGGCGCCTGCCATGGCCTGCCTGCCTGCACGCCGTCACGTCTGCTCGTACGTGCGGTCTGTGCGTGGAGTTCATCTGTGTTTTCTGTTGCAGCGTGTTCGGTCGACTTTGCTTGAAACGAAGTGACGCATGTCCACCCGCGTGTTCGCATGCTCGGCGTGAGTTTGTGCAGCTTGAACGGCTTGATATGGCTGGAGCTTCTCGTGTTTCCGTCGGGCTGTCAGGGCCTAGATTGTTAACCAAAAGGTAAGTTGTTTTGTTCATTTGTCTTTTGACTGTGTTGTAAAGCTGGCTTTTAAATTTGCTAAGTCTGGGTTGCCGTCCGACGCCCCACGGGCAGAGCTTTGTTCACACGTGTTCCATCAGACAGCTGTGGATTGCTGTTCAGGGGACTTATAACGTCATAGATCGAAGTCATAGATCAAAGTTCTCTTTCTGAGAATACCTCTCCGAACAAAGAATCTTGGCAGGACACGTGAGAAGGCTCGGAAATCGTACATCCTCCTCCTTCGAAGTGCGCGATCAGTGCGCGCAGCTCAGAATCGCCCGGCTGAAGCGCTGTCATACCGTTAACGCTAGAGTTCTTGTGTAGGCTCCCTACGGGAGCCAGAGTTGCGCGTTCACACCCGGAGCGCCGGCTTTCCTGCAGACATGTTAATCCCGATCCTCACGTGACTGAATTCGGCGAATAGCGCCGCCGCGCGTTCGAGGCGCGCGGCGCGCCCAAAAGCAGGGGAACGTACGCCGGGGCGCGTCCAACGTCTACTTTGCTGCACGACACTTCATCCGGCTCCTCACGTGATCGGATATCGGCGAATAGCGGCGAGGGCGGCACGCGGCAAGTGGAATCAAACGCGCAACTCTGGCTTCCGTAGGGAGCCTATGCAGGAACTTTAGTTAACGCAAACTGCGTTGAGAAAGTGATCGTCGTCGTCGTCGTTGTTGTGTAAGGCACAGCCGGTTCCTGACTCGACGGTTTGTCTGGACAGGTAATCGGCGTCCGTGTGTTTTCGGCCTGACGTAGACCATGGCCACGTCATACTCTTGCAGTCGTATGCTCCATTGAGCGAGGCCTACCGATGAGTCCTTCAGGCTCGCTAATCATCATAGTGAGTAGCGGTCGGTGACTACTCGAGAATGGCTTCCCTATAAGTATGGGCAGAAGTTCGTGAAGGGCCAGATGGCAGCAAGGCATTCCTTCTCGGTCGTCGAGTATTTCGTACCGCTTTTGACAACGTCCGACTAGTGTAAGCGATTACGCATTCTGTACACTGTTTTCGTTGCACTGGTACCGCGCCAAATCCTGTATTGCTGGCTTCCGTGTGAACTTTTGTTTCGGCTGACTGGTGAACTTACAAAAATCGGTGGCGACTCAATCTATTGCTTCAACTCGCCAAATTCCTTTGTTGTTATTCTCCCCCTTCGAAGTTCACGGTGTCTTTCGTGAGGGGCGTGAGCGGCGCAGAAATCTTGGCAAAATAATTAAAGTCACACCCCGAGTAAGAATAAACACGTATGTTCTAGAATACCATTAACGGGCGCTTCTTGCTCGGTCCTGCTCGCGGCAAAATGCCCTTGAGGCAACGGTGGCTCATTATAAGTTCTCACATGGACAGCCGTATGATATAACCCCAACTTTTCTGTCATTGGAGGAGCATCTTATATAAAATCGGATATGAAGTTTGTAATCAAAATTAACTCGTACTGATAAAACAAAAGATACCTCTCAACACCTTTAGCCGTATGAAAAAAAGAATGAAGAAAACTTCGCGGAAATACTTTATTCAGCACCAGACATTCAAGTGGGAGGTTTTTCGACGTTCGAAAAGGCATCCAAGAGACACGCAGAAATTTCCCTGGCCACACCATGTGATGAAATCCGCTACCACGCAAATTTATCCTGAAAACCTTTGGTTTACCACCGACGACCACACCACCGACAGTGCCTCCATAGGGAGTGTGTTTCCACGTATCGAAAAAGGACGAAATAAGAGGAGCGTGACAGAGGATCACAATATAAAAGAAGAAGAGCGAGAGAAGGAGAAAAGATATTGAAGGGATGCAAGTAAAATTTAATAAAACGGACCGAGTGAAGTGTCTATGTCGTAAGTAGTTTAATTTGTCTTTAAGGAACATAGCATCATATAAAAAGCGCGATAACCTATATATCCCACACTTTAACCATTCCGTGCGTAATTATATATTCTTCCTGAGAACAAACAGTGAAAATAACCCGAAGATAAAGAGAGAAAAAGGCGCACAAGAAGGAGAGTCAGTTGAGCGAATTCCGAAACTATGCTCACGTGACTACAGATGTGGTTTCGGCTTCCTCGACCATCCTCGACAGAGTAGGAGCTTTGACGCGTTGACCGTTGGGACCGCTGGCTTCGTCATGCTCGCGCGGTCATGGCGGTGACGACGCCTAAGCTATTTCATTCTTTAGTGGGGTCCTCCTTTTTACTTTTAGCGCCTGATGTTAGCCAGGATGGTTCTTACAAACAATGATGTCTGGGGCATCGTAATGCCTGGGCTGCCTCGGGGAAGCTGCTTTGTTGGCAACTTGCTCCACGTTGTTGAAATACGGTCGTTATCGACATGGACTATCGGCGCACGCAAATCAGGCCACTTAGGGTAAGTAGATTTTCTATTTTTTTCTGATGTGATTGTAGAAATTCGTTTTCAAGCTTCCTGAGTGCAAAAGTAGTTTTCGAGATCACAATGATATTTGTCGCGGCTCCAGCCTGATGTTTATGTCTGAGGCAAAGACCAATGCACAATTATTAGATTGGTTACGATTGGTTGTGTACAACGTTCTACGTTCCTT